>SNQJ01S0019355.1:0-29344 GCA_010110895.2 Picea sitchensis
TTTTGGTATGGAACAATATTAAAGGCATAATCCAAAAGTCATTTTGGTATTACCTTTGGGTTATAATTAAATATATGAGAGATATAAGGTATATTTTTGGAAAGAGGGTCATACAAACATAATAAGTAATATGATGGTTTTATGACATGAAGTTTAAATAATTGGTTTCTTTTCTCTTTATTACTAGAACAATAGTCATGGTAAGAAAGTGAGGTATAGGATAACATAAGGCGAAGAGTAAGGAGATGTATATGTTGTATTATTGGTGAAATAGGACAGCATAAATAATGCGAGGAGTGAGAAAAAGGGCCATGCTTAGAAAAAAGGCAAGTGCCACGATAAATTTTTCAAGAAAACTGTGTCAACTTTAACGAGAATGGGTGAAATTTGCGCAAGAAAATTGATTTAATGGGGAACGTGGCAACGCTTTGTCGGCTAAGAACTTGTTGACCAAAATGGTCATCAACTATATGGATGTTGGGTTGTTATATTCTCTGTAGTGAAAGTTGAAGGTTGAGGTGGATTGACCGGGAAAATTTGAAATCGAAGAGGTCAACCGACAAGAGGTCGACTGGCGATCATATGGCAACCGACTGAAGACCAAATGAAGTTTGAAGTTCGACTGGTAGTCGATTGGTAATCCGACTTGGTATTCGACTACAATAGAATCTCGAGATTCACAGAATTTGTAGCCAATGATCTACGTGGATCTATAACCTTTTTTGGGTGTCTTTCTTTAAGGTTTCTCCTACTGTAAAGACTATAAATAAGGCGTGTTGTAATGTTGTAAAAGCTAATTTTTAGAGAAATCGTTTTAGAGGTTGTTGGTCATGTAGATGTAAGTCGAAGTGGCTACAGGGTTGTTCTTGTGTAAATCAAGAAGGTATGATGTTGATTGTGTCTTAGGTGTAGACCAAGGTTAGGCATGTAACCTTTTATTTTGAATGAATAAGAAAACAAGAGAGCAAGACGCTCAAGGAATGTTGGTTTTCCCACTTGGGTTTTGAGGGTAAAATATCTGTGTACTGTGTGTTTTCTTTGTCATATCTTTTATAGCTTAAATCTTTCTTCCTCTCTTCTGTTAGGTTTAGCGTGGAAGTGTTCTATTTCCTTACATGTGGTATCAGAGCTTGGTTTAACAACCTTGGATCTGAGCTAAACCCTAGGTCTAGTAGGAGTCATAAGTCAGATATATTTAAAGTTGTGCTTAAAGAATGGCAAGTAGCTCGAGAATAGAGATTGAAAAATTCAATGGCCAAAAATTTTAGCTTTGGAAGCTTAAAATTGAATAAATCCTTATAGATCGAGAACAATGGGTAGCAGTTTGTCTAGGTACCATTCTGGTAGGTATGCCTATGGAAGAATGGGAGAAACTCAAGAGAAGGGCAAGGAGTACTATTCGATTTTGTCTTGCATATTTAGTGTTGTTAAATGTCTCAGGTGAAAATTCAGCCAAGAAACTGTGGGACAAATTGGGAATCTTGTACCAATTGAAATCCTTGGTAAATAAGTTGTTCCTTAGAAAGAAACTATATCTTATGAGGATGAGTGAGGATAGTTTGATAATTGAGCATTTAAATGTTTTTAATACCATAATAATCAATTTATATTCTATAGATATTAAAATCATTGAGGAGGAGAAATGTATTATCTTATTATGTTCTTTGTTAGGCTCTTGGGATAGCTTAGTCGTGGATATAGGGAGTAATTCAACCACATTAGTTCTAGAATTCATAGTTTCATCTCTACTGTCAAAAGAAATGAGAAGGAATAACATGGAAGAATCGACCAAAGATGCATTAATGGTGAGAGGTCTACCAGTTGACAGAGATAAAGGAAAATTCTCCAGTAGAAAGTGTAAGTCGAGGGGTAGATCTAAATCCCTTGTTCCGTCGACGAGAAGATGTTGGAAATGAGGTAAAGTTGGGCATTACAAAATGGACTGCAAGTCGAAGGCAATGGAAGTTAGTACATGATCCGATAAGAAGCAGTCGACTGAGAGAAAGATGACTCCAGATAAGGGAGGTAATGTGTACCTGGCATCAACTAGTACACAGTTAGATCAAGATCTTTTGTTGATTGACTCACGAGCATCCTATCATATGACACCTGTTAGCACATAGAATTGTAGGGTTAAAGAATCATGACACGGAAGATCTTATGGTTTTCAGAGCTTGTATTTTAAACAAATTCTCAGGGATTATGTCATAAAGTTTCTAACAGCTTCCTCCAAATGTGCAAATTGTGCTTAAGCCAAGCATTGTGAACTGGCTGAAGGAGAGTGTTGGAGGTTGAATATTTTGCAGACACGTGTGTTAAAATCCCCAATTATCTGCATCAATCTCAAGTATACTAGATACTTCATAAGGGTTATCATGTTATTTGAAGGTTGAGAGGAGGTCCTTTTACTGATATATTTGTTGGCGTTGTGAATTGTGCTATGAACCCTTTGTTCTAGGACTGTTGAAACTTTCACCTTTTGCATCCTTTCAAATTTAGCCTTAAACGAGTGAATTCTTACCCCTATCCATTTACAATGTGTGGTTGATCATTTGCTTAATCAGGCTTAAAAATGCAAATGTTGTTAATGATATTAACCTATTTTTATGCATTTTACAACATTTTTTGGGTGATGGCTATGAGTTGTAAGCCATGAGTATCAGTTGTGGTGCTTTCCTCTAAGTCATATATCAATATAATGAAGTTTACAGCACTCTTGGGACACCTGATATTGAAATGATAAAACATTGGAAAAAGTGAAACGGGTTGCTACAGGAAATTTCGCAGCGCCAGCACTATGAACTGGTATTTTTTACTCTTTTTAAGAAATTAGCACACAGCAGAGGAAGTTTTTTCTCATAACTTTTGAATTCCCATCTGGGTTCCTATAAAACAATTTGTGGAGGAAGATGATATCCTTGTTGACTTGCTCACCAAATTTCAGCCTGACCCAGTTTGGCATTTGAGAGAAACAATTAAAACACTAGTGTGTTGCGAAATGTGTTGAAAACTCTTTGTTTTGCATAGTTGTTGGATATTCGCCTTGTTGGGAGGTTGCCACCTATCAAGGAGGGTTCGAACAAATTATCATAGATTTGTTAGATGATAAGGGACACCTGCACCTAAGTCTTAGCTCCATTAAATACCTCATGCAGTGAGTTGGAAACAATTTATTAATGACTTCCAACAATTTCCTGAAAATTAGTCGTTTGTTGGATTTTTGTCTCTTTGATTATTGCCACCTATCTCCAAGGCCTAGAATCCAATGAAAGAGATGGGATTCGACCTCCTAAGGATATTTTGATTCTATTTTATATTTAATGAAGGAGGGAGCTCTTAAAGAAGGGTTGGATTCATGAGCCAAGAGAGGCTAGAGAGAGTAGGAGTAGGTCATTTATGTGTGTGTGTTCATTTGTAATCTTGAAGGAATTTTTATCATGTAAATATTCCTGACATTGAAGATTCATGAGATTTGTTATATTAGATTGTGTTCTCTTTGTTATTCATCTTCATTTCTATCTTGCTTGAATAAATTGTAGCTTTTGAGGATCAAATATATTGGATACTTCATAAGGGTTATCATGTTATTTGAAGGTTGAGAGGAGGTCCTTTTACTGATATATTTGTTGGTGTTGTGAATTGTGTTGTGAACCCTTTGTTCTAGGACTATTGAAACTTTTACCTTTTGCATCCTTTCAAATTCATCCTTAAACGGGTGAATTCTTACCCCTATCCATTTACAATGTGTGGTTGATTATTTTTTGAAGCAGGCTTAAAGTTGCAAATGTTGTTAATGATGTTAACCTATTTTTATGCATTTTACAACATTTTTTGGGTGATGGCTATGAGTTGTAAGCCATGAGTATCAGTTGTGGTGCTTTACTCTAAGCCATGTATTAATATAATGAAGTTTAAAACACTCTTGGGACACCTGATAGAGTTTTGAAATGATAAAACATTGGAAAAAGTGAAACGGGATGCTACAGGATATTTCGCAGCACCGGCACTACGAACTGGTATTTTTTACTGTTTTTAAGAAATTAGCACACAACAGAGGACATTTTTGAATGCTAATATGGGTCCCTCTAAAATTGTTTGTGGAGGAAGATGATATCCTTGTTGACTTGATGACCAAATTTCAGCCTGACCCATTTTGGCATTTGAGATAAACAATTAAAACACCGGTGTGTTGCGAAATGTGTTGCAAACTCTCTATTTTGCATAGTTGTTGGATATTCACCTTGTTGGGAGGTTGCCACCTGTCAAGGAGGGTTCAAACGACTTCTCATAGATCAGTTAGATGCTAAGGGAAACATACACCTAAGTTTTATCTCCATTAAAGACCTCATGCAGTGAGTTGGAAACAATTTATTAATGACTTCCAACAATTTCTTGAAAATTAGCAGTTTGTTGGATTTTTGTCTCTTTGACTGTTGTCACCTATCTCCAAGGCCTAAGATCCAATGAAAGAGATGGGATTCGAACTCCTAAGGATATTTTGATTCTATTTTATATTTAATGAAGGAGGGAGCTCTTGGAGAAGGGTTGGATTCATGAGCCAAGAGAGGCTAGAGAGAATAGGAGCAAGTAGTTTCCGTGTGTGTGTTCATTTGTAAGCCTGAGGGAATTTTTATCATGTAAATATTCCTGACATTGAAGATTCGTGAGATTTGTTATATCAAATTGTGTTCTCTTTGTTACTCATCTTCATTTCTATCTTGATTGAATGAATTGTATCTTTTGAGGATCAATGGATGTATTTGATGTATAGATTCTTGAGCAGCAAAGGGTTTGTTTTGATTGCCTATAACTCATTGTGTTTATTCAAGTAGTTTTCTAATCTATTTTGCAGAGATTATCTTTGTTTAATGGATGATATACTTTATGTTAACTTATCCTTTCTTCCATATGCCATCTTATAATCCATTTTTCTGATATGCTTTTCAAATGCCTTCTAACTTCAGGGTGTTTGTGTGACTCCATTGCCCAATGGTGTAGCCTACTAATCTGCAGTTTGATGCCCTCTCCCTTTATTTCTCAATATTTTTGATCCACATGTTCAAACCAAAACTTATCTTTTACATTCGGATGGGTGTTGAACTTACACTTTAGTAGTAAAAGTGTGACTTTCAGTGCTAACATTTTTGGCATCGTTGTCAGGGTCGGAAGTGAAGAAATCTTCTCTAGGAGAATGACAACGATCAGATCCAACTCTTGATGGTAGACAGGAGCAGGTTACAAGATTGACTACAATATTCTACCTGGAGACTCTAACTTCATTAAATATGAATTTATAGGTGACCCCACTGGTTTGAAATGGACAAAATTATGGCTCAAAGGTATGCTTTATGTTATTTGTCAAATATAGTCGGTTTTCCAAATCCAGTGCCTAGTAGAGATGAATGGGAAGGTTGCATCCCCAGATTTAGAGGAAAATATTGGGAAGTACCAGCTGAGCACTTGATAGATTTCCATGATTTTATTTATCATCTTCAGATCATGCATGAGGATGTTCAGATCAAGCTTTTCAAGTACTCCTTGGAAGGAAAGGCTTGTGAGTGGTGTAGATCTCTTCTAGCTACTAGCATTTAGTCATTGAAAGATTTTCATATTGCATTCAATAATTATTGCAAACAAGGTTATAGTGATGATATCCTATATGAAGGATGTTGTATGGAGTTTAATAATTTATATAGAAAATATGCCCCTCATAGTGTTTGCAATCAAGGAATTGTTGGAGAACTATTCCTCGAGATTTTCAACATGTTTCCCATGATTTTCAAAATGATATGTTTTCTCAAGAAACTAAAGTTGAAGCAGACGAGCAGATCAATGACATGATTCTTGCTGAAAGTTTTCATTACTCTGAACAATGTGGGGAGGCACTTAATCTAATAGAATCTCCATTTGAAAACACTGAAATCGGCCTCCATTATGTTTCAGTTTTGCAGATAATTAATATTGCCAGTAGTCATGAAGCAAAAAATATGGAGGTAATCCAATATTCAGTTGGGACCGGTAAAGAAAATCTTTATTGAGGTATTTTCTCATGTTTTTTATGATCCGATGGCATCATATGTGGAGATTTTTGTTAGGTCAAATTTTGTATCACTTCTACTCTGTGGATATCAGTTTCAACTATACTCTCAACCATATTTTATTTTATCATTGTCCATTTTAATATTTCACGACCAGAAACAAGTATCACATTCCAAACAGTTAATTGATTGGTTGTATTGGGCATATCATATTAATTAATTAGGAAGTTGAGTTGGGTAGATTAGTGTAGGTTGATGTACATAAATAAGCTCGCTCCATGAGCATGTGATTTTCAATTTAAATTTGTCTACATTGTGAGTTCAGTTTGCAGCTTATGACAGTGTTTTTTTTTCAATAAGGGGCGGAGATGTTTTCAAGAATACAGTATGTAGAGATGGAATGGATAAGGCACTGAACGGCATGTTCTTGGCAGCTCACAGGGAGCATGCCATCCCCTATGGAGACAGATGTTAGCACATAGAATTGTAGGGTTAAAGAATCATGACACATAATATCTTATTGTTTTCAGAGCTTGTATTTTAAACAAATTCTCAGGGATTATGTCATAAATTTTCTAACAGCTTCCTCCAAGTGTGCAAATTGTGTTTAAGCCATGCACTACGAACTGGTTGAAGGAGAGTTTTGGAAGTTGAATAGTTTGCAGACACGTGTGTTAAAATCCCCAATTATCTGCATCAATATCAAGTCTATTGGATAATTCATAAGGGGTATCATGTTATTTGAAGGTTGGGAGGAGGTCCTTTTACTGATATATTTGTTGGCGTTGTGAATTGTGTTGTGAACCCTTTGTTCTAGGACTGTTGAAACTTTCACCTTTTGCATCCTTTCAAATTCATCCTTAAACGAGTGAATTCTTACCCCTATCCATTTACAATGTGTGGTTGATCGTTTGTTGAAGCAGGCTTAAAGTTGCAAATGTTGTTAAAGATGTTAACCTATTTTTATGCATTTTACAACATTTTTTGGGTGATGGCTATGAGTTGTAAGCCACGAGTATTAGTTGTGGTGCTTTCCTCTAATCCATATATCAATATAATGAATTTTACAACACTCTTGGGACACCTGATAGAGTTTTGAAATGATAAAACATTGGAAAAAGTGAAACGAGCTGCTACAGGAAATTTCGTAGCATCGGCGCTGCAAATGGTATTTTTGACTATTTTTAAGAAATTAACACACAGCAAAGGACATTTTTGAATGCTAATCTGGGTTCCTCTGAATTTTTTTGTGGAGGAAGATGATATCCTTGTTGACTTGATGACCAAATTTCAGCCTGACCCAGTTTGGCATTTGAGATAAGCAATTAAAACACCAGTGCCCTGCGAAATGTGTTGCAAACTCTTTGTTTTGCATAGTTGTTAGATATTCAGCTTGTTGGGAGGTTGCCACCTATCAAGGAGGGTTCGAACGACTTCTCGGAGATCAATTATATGCTAATGGAAACATGCACCTAAGTTTTAGCTCCATTAAAGACCTCATGCATTGAGTTGGAAACAATTTATTAATGACTTCCAACAATTTCTTGAAAATTAGCAGTTTGTTGGATTTTTGTCTCTTTGACTGTTGCCACCTATCTCCAAGGAATATAATCCAATGAAAGAGATGGGATTCGACCTCCTAAGTATATTTTGATGTAATTTATATTTAATGAAGGAGGGATCTCTTAGAGAAGGGTTGGATTCATGAGCCAAGAGAGGCTAGAGAGACTAGGAGCAGGAAGTTTCCCTATGTGTGTTCATTTGTAAGCCTGAGGGAATTTTTATCATGTAAATATTCCTGACATTGAATATTCATGAGATTTTTTATATCAGATTGTGTTCTCTTTGTTATCCATATTCATTTATATCTTGCTTGAATGAATTGTAGCTTTTGAGGATCAATGTTTGTATTTGATGTATAGATTCTTGAGCAGTAAAGGGTTTGTTGTGATTGCCTATAACTCATTGTGTTTTTTCAAGTAGCTTTCTAATCTATTTTGCAGATATGATATTTTTTTAATGGATGATCTACTTTATGTGAACTTATCCTTTCTTCCATATGCCATCTTATAATCCATTTTTCCGATATGATTTTCAAATGCCTTCTAACTTCAGGGTGTTTGTGTGACTCATTTCCCAATGGTGTAGCCTACTGATATGCAGTTTGCTACCCTCTCCCTTTCTTTCTCAATCTTGTTGGTCCACCTATTCAAACCAAAGCTTATCTTTTACATTCTGATGGGTGTTGATCTTACACTATAGCAGTCAAATGTGACTTTCAGTGCTAACAACACCAAATAGAGAATGGTTCTGCAAATATGAATGATATGAAGGAGGATATGTGTTCTTGGGGGACAACTAGACAACCAAAATTGTCATACGGGGAAGAGCCTAACTGATACTATAGGATGGGAGGAGTAGAACCCTTCTAGGTGTGTTACTTATTTTGGGTTTGGCAATAAACTTGATATTTGTTAGAAATATGAGTGATGCAGAAGTGCACACTCTATTTCAAAAGGATACGTGCAAGATGGTCAAAGGTGTGATGCTCTTAATGAAAGGATTTCGGATTGGAACCTTATACAAGTTATTAGGGAATATTAACTCAATTGGATGCAACAACATCGTTGTTCCTGAAGTCGACTCGACTTGACTAAACTTGGGTTGAGTCGATTCAAACCGACTCGACAAGTCATCGTCAAGTCAGCCTGACCATGCTATGACATGAGAGGATGGGAAACATTGGAGAAAAAGAACTTCGAGCTATGCATAACAAATGTATGGTCAAACACTTTCCTTAATATAATGTAGAAGTCAACTTTTGTGAACATTGTATATATATAAAACAAAGTCGGGTGAGGTTCTCATCTGGAGCGATAAGGGCAAAGGGGATTCTAGAATTGGTTCATAGTGATGTGTTTGGCCCTGTCTCACTGCCTTCACTTGGTGTATCCTTGTATTTTGTCTCCTTCATAGATGATTTTTCCAGGAAAACATGGATATATTTCCTAAGGAAAAAATTAGAGGTTTTCAAGAAATTCAAAGAGTTTAAGTCTCTTGTAGAAAACTAGACAGATAAGAAGATTAACGTATTGAGAGTTGACAATGGTGGTGAATTTTGTGGAAAGGATTTTGAGCAGTTTTGCAAGTAGTGTTTCATAGCACGCCAAAATACCACACCATATACCCCACAACAAAATTGAGTTTCTGAGAGAATGAAAAAAATGTTGATGGACAAGGAAAGGATCATGTTCAGTGGTGTTGGGATCACACAATAATTCTGGGCAGAGGCAATTAACACTGCAAAATATCTTGTGAACATGTCTCCTTCGTCGACACTAGTTGACATGACTCCACATGAGGCATGGTCTGGTAAGAAGCCTTCAGTTTTTCATTTCAAAATATTTGGTTGTGATGCATTTGTGCATGTTCCCAATGAAAAAAGGAGAAAGATGGACAAGAAGGAAGTCAAGTGTATTTTCATTGGATACAAATAAGGAATGAAAGGATATAAGCTCTAGGATTATGCATCAAAGAAAATAGTGTACATTCGATATGTGGTCTTCAAAGAGTTGGAAGGAAGTTTGAGTCTGAAGTGATGGTTCAAACGGAGAATAATCTAGAGAATGTGAGGTTTGATCTGAGGAACGAAGAAGATGATTCAGATGAGTCAACTGAATCAAACGAAGAGGTGGAACAACCAATGTCAATTGTAAGGAGGTCTAAACGAGTAACAAAACCAGTCAAAATGTATAGTCCTCCCAAATTTCATTTCGTGTTTGTGTTAACAGCCACTAACGAGGAGCCCAAGACGGTAAGGGAGGCAGTTGACTTAGTAGGGGCGTTGTGATCGAAGAAATGGAATCCTTGCACAAGGATGAGATGTGGGATTTAGTCAAATTACATAATGGAATAAATATCATCGGTAGCAAGTGGGTATTCAAAAAGAAGATGAAAGCGGTAGGTCAATTCAAGAAATTCAAATCTCGACTGATAGAGAAAGGATATTCCCAAGTCGAAGGAGTCGACTTCAGTGAGATTTTTTCCCCCATTGAAAAATTAACTTCCGTTAGAGTACTAATGTCTCTAGTTGTGGCATTTGATATGGAAATAGAAAAAATGGATGTAAAGATAGTGTTCCTACATGGGGACCTGGAAGAAGAAATCTACATGAAACAACTTGAAGGATTTGTAGTAAAGGGAAAGAATATTTGGTGTGTAGATTGAAAATACCCCTCTACAGTCTAAAGCAATCACCAAAGATGTGGTACCCAAATTTCGATACATACATCCTTAGTTTGGGATTTGTAAGAATCAAAGTTGATAATTGCATATATTCCAAAGAAGTTCAAGGTGGGTGTCTCGCATATGTAGCATTATATGTTGACGACATGTTGTTGATTGGAAACAACATGAATGCAATAAAGGAGGTGAAGAAGAAGATATCCTCTAAGTTTGACATGAAGGATATCGGTGAAGTGAACTTCATTCTAGGAATGGATATCAAGAAATATCAAATAGCTAGGAAGCTCTGGTTGAACCAGAAGAAATATATTGAAATAGTATTGAAACCTTTCAACATGTAGGATTGCAAACCTGTAAAGGTGTAAATTCCTATGAGAGCAAGGCTAATTGAACAGTATCCAAAGACAAAGGAAGAGATAGAGGACATGGCACATGTTCCCTATGCAAGTGTTGTTGGTAGTCTAATGTATGTGATGGTTTGCACTCAACCAGACATTGCCCATGCAGTGGGAGTGTTGAGAAGAAACATGTCGACACCTGGAAAGGAGCATTGGATAGTTATCAAGAGAGTATTCAGGTATTTGTGTGGTACAAAATATTATGTTATATGCTACCAAGGAAAACCTAGAGGTGACAATGAAGTAGATGTACATGTCTTTGTCGACGCCAACTGGGTTGAGATCTGGATCGAGAAAGGTCGACCAGTGGATATGTGTTCAAGATGTTGAATGGAGAAATTAGTTGGATGAGTAAGCGATAGGCGGTTGTATCCCTATCAACAACGGAATATTAATACATGGAATCCACTCATGGGAGAAAAGAAGCAATACGGATACAAAGGTTGTGTTCATGGATCGAGTTTGAGCAGAGAGATATGAAAATAAGTTGTGACAGTCAAAGCGTAATATTTCTGGAAAAAAACCCAACTTATCATTCAAAGACTAAGCATATTGATGTACAATACCATTTCATGAGAGGGATGGTGGGAAGAAACAAGGTGTCGCTAGAGAAAGTAGACACGTTGGAAAACATAGCAGAATCTTTGACGAAGTTTGTGATTGTTGTGAAGTTCTCTTGGTGTAGAGAGGCAATGAGCATTATTTCCCTGGGTCTGTGAATAGAAATTCAGGAATCTCCTGGTTTTAGCAAAGAAGACAACAAGTGGGAGAATGTTGGGTTGTTATATTCTTTGCAGTGAAAATCAAATTTTGAAGTGGATTGACTGGGAAAAGTTGAATTCGAAGTAATCGACAGCAAGTAGAAGAGGTCAACCGAAAAGAGGTTGACTGGCGGTCGTGTGGCAACTGACTGAAGACCCAATGAAGTTCAACTGGTAGTCAACTGGTAATCTAAATTGGTAGTCGACTATAATAGAATCTTGAGATTCATGGGATTTGTATCCAATTATATGCGTGGATATGTATTCATTTTTGGGTGATTTTGTTTAGGGTTTTTCCTATTGTAAAGCCTATATATAAGGCATGTTGTAATGTTGTAAAAGTTAATCTTTAGAGAAATCATTTTAGAGGTTATTGGTCATGTATATGTAAGTCGAATTGGCTACATGGTTGTTCTTATGTAAAGAAAGAAGGTATGATGTTGATTGTGTCTTAGGTGTATACCAAGGTTAGGCATGTAACCTTTTATTCTAAAAGAATAAGACAACAAGAGAGCAAGGCGCTCAAGGAATGCTTGTTTTCTCGTTTGGGTTTCCAGGGTAAAATCTTTGTGTACTGTGTGTTTTATTTGTCATATCTTTTACAGCTTAAATATTTCTTCCTCTCTTTTGTTAGGTTTAGCATGGAAGTGTTCTATTTCCTTTCAATGGAAACTTGGGAATTTTCCACGTTCGGTCTCTTTGATGGTTGTGATGGATTTTTCTAAGCTTGCTTATAGGATATCAACCCAATTGAACATTGACCCTTCATTTTCACAGTAATAGATCAAGGGAATTAGGGACACTGTGAATTTGGAGGTGTAACATCCCCACTATAGTCCTCGGTTTAATTAATGCTTATGTAGATACACTGTGTGGCTACAACCAAAGCGATGCAATATGCGAATTGTATTTCTATGTCTTAAAAATAAAATGTGATGCCAACTACTAAGGGGACATGGAAAGAAATGGGAGCTGAATTAATCCACAAGAGAGGGGAGAGTCTAGGATAATGTCCAAGAGGGGGTCCAAGGGGAAATTACCCATGTATATTAATTCAACCCATTTTTCCTAAAAAACTTATTTGTTATATGATCCTTCCAATTTCTAATTGAGTGTTCCCAAAGCCAATCATTGAATACATGTAAAAGGGTGGATATGAGTGGTCACACCCCAAATTTATTGGGCACATGGGGGTTGAGTACAATCATCTTGGGGAAGAGTGTGAGTCAAGAAATCCAAGCCAAAGGGAGGAAATTTGTATGGGTTGGGACAACATTTTTACACATTGAGTTTTTGTGCATGAGGGGAAAGTAAAGAACAAGAAAGAGAGCTTGAATTCGGTGAAACCATGGAGGGATAATTCTAGAGTATGTCGGAGCATATTGGAGTGAATTGGAGCTAGAATACTGAAGAGCCACATTGTCAGGCCTGCAGAGTGAACTCCTGGGCGAGTTGCACTGCAACAGCAAGTGTTTGTTGTTGATTTGCTGGTAGTTTTCCTTGCATCAAGTTCCTTTGAGTTCCCAGTTGAGAGATTCTTGGTTACCTAAACCAGAGAGACCTTGATAAATGAATGGGACACCCAAGGGACTGAGATCAGTGAAGGGGTACATTCCTTGGGTTGGGCAGTTCAAGAGAAAGAGAGATGGTGGAAAATTGGGATAGTTGTAGGAAAATACCAGTGGGTTGTGAGTTTTATGAGTTGTGAGTGGACTGTGAGAGAACACCCTCTTTCTTGGATTACTAGCCTCAGCTCGGGGGTGACCTATTTTTTAGATTTGGAACAGTCACTCTATGGTTGGGTGGAACGTCCATCCCAAGCAATTGGTTGCACAACTATTGTGAAAATATAAGTGTTTTACCTTGTTTATGTGGTATTATGAGTTTTAATTGTTGTGCTTGAACTCTGAGTATGAGAATGGATTTTTTATGTTGTTGTAATGAAGTTTATTACTGCATTCATGTATATTTTAGTATGATGTATATGCATCAATGTAATGGTAGCGAACAGTAGTTAAATATGTTTTTAATTTGTAGTTGAAAGCTATAGGAAATCAATTAGTTGTAAAATAATTAATTTAGTTAGTTGTAAATTTTCATTTTTATGAGTATTATGCATCGTAATGTCCCTCGGTTGGGATGGGGGACGTCACATTATGGTATCAGAGCCCTCAAGTTCAAACATCGAGCTTGAATGGGCCAAGAACGGGTGTGAATTGAGAAATATGTTGTCGCAGACTTTGGTTTGTGTAAATTTGGGGAAAATGGTTGAGAGTAGAGTGAAATTTCCCAAATTCATGAGCAAATTAAGGTTTAAAGGAGTCAGATCTGTTTAAGAGGTTCAATGGAGCCAATATGCAAATTTGCACAGCTGAATTTGACTTGGAATGGTCAAATTTCGAGTTTTAATGGCTATTGTAGAGTTGCAGGCAGTTTGGCGAATTGATGGCCTAGATTGTGTTTGATATCAAGATCAATGATCGAGATTCACCTTGATAAATTTAAAAATTTGCAATGTTTCAGTCATTTTGAAGGTTGAGAAAATTAACGGTCAAGATTCATTTCGAGGGTTTTTTGAAATGGATCAGATTGATGGTCCAAATCGATCAAAGAAATGTTGAAAAAATTCTAAGTGTTGAAGTTTCCAAGAAAAATGGTCGACAGTCGATGATCAGGTCAGCCGAAATGGTGAAGAGTTGATTTGCTCGGAAGACATCTCTGACTCTTGATCGCCGATGGTCGAGTCAGCCAAATCTAGTCAAGTATTTTCAATCACTAACAGAAATCATTGATGGTCGATGGTTGATGGTCGGGTGTCAACTGGATTCAATGAAGTGTTTCGAATCAAGCAAGAGAAATCATCAAAGTTCAATGGGTTGATGGTCGAGCATCATCTAAATTCAGTGAGTTGTTCAAGTCATTAAATAGAATCAGTCGATGGACGATGGAGGGAAGAGGGTGATGGTGTGTCATATTGAACCAACAGCCATGTGTCATGTCATGTCAACGTCCACGTGTCATTCCATGTCAGGAAAGTTGACACTTTGGGATGACATTTCATTCCACATCAACAGTTTCCACGTCATCCTAGAAGTGGTCGACGACTGACAATCGGATCAACCGAATTAGGGAATTGTTTTCAACAGTCGTCGGGGATCATCGATCGTCGATGGGTTGGTGGTCAGGCATTGACTGAATTTATGAGGATTTTTCATTCACTAATAAATATTGTTGACAACCAACGATCGAATCAGATGATTAAGAGTTGTGTGCAAATCAGTTGCCAGGGAGTTGGGTCGATGGTTGACGATCAGGTCGGTAGTTTCAGGAAAGTGTTTTGCGCACCAAGGGAGAATGTTAATCGTTGATGGTCGATGGAGCATAGATCAACGTCTCATATTTCACCCATTTTGAGATCAACGGATTAGATTTAAAGGGTCGTCACAATAGTAAAACAGACATTTTTATGCGAAATTTTGTGGTTTTTGAAAGTCATTAACTTGTTGGGCATTTTTTAGGGCCTAGACGATGTTTTTAGCCAATCAAAACCTATGAGAATATATTGTACGAACGTACACTATGTCTTTGCATCTCAAATAAAAGAGCTCGCGGATATTTTTCCAATGAGATAAAATGTTCGCAAAACAAAGTGTACCTTGGCACAAGGGTAGTCAATGGAAATATTATGACCCATAGAAGCCAGAGATGGAGCTAGAATTGGGTTATGGGTACCTGAAAATGTGTGGGGAGTGAAAAAAGACATATGTAGCATGCAAGGATAAATTGGGTAAAATACCCTAAACTTATCTAGACCATAAATTTCTCGGAGCTCGGATTTGGGCAAACAAACAGTCGTTGGAAAGTTGTTTAAGAGAGGAGTACATCAAGGGAATAAGAATTTTAATTGGTGCAATGTGTCCTTCTTAAATTGATGAATAAATTACTTGTATTATAATGAATGAAATGTTTTATGCAATGAATGATCTGGATTATTTTTTAGAATGAAATGAAAGTAGAGATATTACAATGAAAAACACATAAATATTTCCAGAAACAGAGAAATAAGTAATACATTATTTCTATTAATGAAAGAAATGTACAGAGACTGTAAAAATACAGAGTGAAAGACTCGTGAATGGTGGTAGCTTATCTTTGAGAAGAGATGTGACGGCTACTCGCATTCACAAGAAGATGATTTTTAAAATGAGGCTCCAAAGGCCTTTTTAACATAAGGAAAATCCAAAACCCTAACTCCAGAAGATGAAAAGTCAAAAGGTTTGCAGGCCCTGATGGGGGTAGTTAATACGTCAACTTCCTGAGGGCGTAAATTTTTCATACGATCTCTGTTTGGGGCACTCGATACACCATTGGAAAGGTCTAACTGAGAAGAATGATTTTCGACTGGCCTAGGATAGTACCTTTGGCAGTGGCCTAGGCCCAAAATCCCCAAAAAACGTTGTTTAGGGCCTCAAAACAGCCCCAGAAGTTTAGGAACCAAAAAATTGCTAACAATAGTAAATTGTCAATGAACTGTTTTGAGAAAGTTGGAATAGATGGGTGGCCACCAAGATCCTCCTCGATCAATGAATTTTCTAACGGTAATTATTACATGCACATTTCTTGCATATTTAGAGATACAGAAAAGAAAATTTTGTTCTTATATGAGGACTGGAGTTATGGAGGATGATCAGGGATCCTATGGCCATGAGGAAGAGATAAGAGGTCTGCATTTCAGCATGGGGAATGTTGAGACATATTCTAATGGGACAAGGGATAAGCATGAGCCTGTCACTATGAGAAGTCTTCATAGAGAAGTGCGGAGCTATAGAGATAATAATGAAAGGATTATCAAGGCTCAAAAAGAGATACTTTAGATCTTAAACATGTTGCATAAACAAGTCAACAAGGACTATGGCACTAAGCAAGCAAATAGTGCTATACAAGTGTCAGCTTCTATATCCCATAGCAAAAGGGATGATCATGGAAATGATAGGAATTCAAGAAGCATGAGCAGGTGCCATCATTCTCCAAAGTAATCCACCAGAAGAACTCATGCAAGCCCAGGGCCAGGGAGCAGCACAAATGTTTCTCCTGCTCGGAGGCAAAGGAGAAGGCCTGAGGTAAACATCTTGCAAGGTGAACTCAAGAAGATCAAGCCACCAACTTTCAATGATGAGCACATGAAAGGAGAAGAGTTTGAGGTCTGGTTGTTGGAAATGAAGAAATATTTCCAACTGCGTGATTACCCCTCTCGGGTAGAAGCTAGATTTTCCACCTACCACTTGCATGGAAAGGTAGTCATGTGGTGGGATCAACTTAAGAAAGCCAAGAACCTTGATGAGAAGAGTATATAATGGAGGAAATTCAAAGGATATTTCCAGGAGAAATATTTGTTTAAGCATTATTATGCAAGGAAAATGAAAGAGTTCTTTGAACTCAAGTTGGGAACCATGACGATGGAGGAATATGAAAAGAGGTTCTTTGAATTGTTAAAGTATGTTGACTTCATCAAATATGAGAAGGTCGAAATCCAAAGGTTTCTAAGTGGGTTACCCTCTCTCTATAGTGAAAAGATCCAATATGATAGTTCCGAGACCTCGAAGGAAGCCATAAGGAGAGCAAAGCATCTTTATGAGAAGAGCAGAGGAAGGTCGGTTTTCCAAAAAGCTTGGAATGACAAGATAAAGTGAAAAAGGGATCAAAGACAGACAGGTTTTAAGCCACCCTTTTTCAGAAATAACTCCCAAGCAAATAAACAAGGTCAAGCATCCCAAAATGAGCACGAGAATGCAGATTCATTTGGGAAAAGGCCAAGGCAACAGCCTGTACAATGTTGGGAATGTGAGGAAAATCATTTATATAGGGACTGCTCTCACAAAGGAGAAAGAATGAGAACTATCTATAACATTCAGGAAGTTGAAATAGTGAAAGACATGGAAGGAAACATGCCAAGGAATTATGTAGTCTTGGACAAAAAGAAAACGAAATAGCAATCCCCTGTGCTTGAAGTGGAAGGTAATATTGATAACCAAACCATATCAATTTTAATTGATTCTAGAGCTAGCCATAGTTACATAAATGCTAACATTGTTGAAATATTTCACTTGTAAAGGAGTAAGCATAAGAAATCTTGGTTAGTTTAGTTAGCCACGGGAGCTAAGAGAAGGATCAATGAGTTGGTTAAGGATTGTCTGGTATACATGAATGAACTCAACACAAAGTTAGATGTAAACATAATACCATTGGGTTCATATTATTGTCTAAATGGCATGAATTGGTTTGAAAAACACCATGTTGTCATAGATTGTTATAAAAAGACAATCACATGTGTTGACAAAGAAGGAAAACAAGGCAAGATTCAAGGCATTCCAAGAGTTGTAGTTGTTAGAGAGATTTCAGCTATGCAGTTGAAAAAGAGATTTAGGTAGGGATGTTAGATTTCTGCAACCCATATGGAAGAGGGAATGAAAGATAAAGTGGAAAGCATTAAAGATCATCCAGTCTTGAGGGATTTTGAAGATGTTTTTAGGGAAATCCTAGGATTTCCACCAAAGAGAGACATTAATTTTTCTATTGATTTAGTGTCAGGATCTACCCTAGTGCCCAAGGCACCTTACAGAATGGGCACATAATAATTGAAAGAGTTGCAAATGCAAATTGAAGAATTGTTAAAGAAGGGGTATATACACCCAAGTGTGTCACCTTGGGGAGCCTCGGTTCTTTTTGTGAAGAAGAAAGATGGAACCTTAAGGATGTGTATTGATTTTAGACAGATAAATAAGGTCACCATAAAGAGCAAGTATCTTTTTCCAAGAGTTGGAGATTTGTTTGATCAAATGAAAGGTGCAAGAATATTTTCCAAGATTGACTTGAGATCAAGTTATCATCAAGTAAGGATAAAAGAAGAAAACAACATTCAAGACAAGATATGGGCATTATGAGTTCACGGTAGTGACATTTGGACTATCAAATGCGCCATCAGTTTTTATGTGTCTAATGAATGGAGTGTTCAGGGAGTACTTGGACAAGTTTGTAATTGTGTTCCTAGATGATGCACGTGTCTACTCTAAGTGAGAAGAGGAACACAAGCAACATTTAAGAATGTTGTTGCAAGTTTTAAGAGAGCATAGATTGTATGCTAATCTAAGTAAGTGCATCTTTTACCAAAAGAATATTCACTACTTGGGACATATAATTTCAGCAGATGGGATAACATTGGATCATGAGAAGATAGAGGCCATTAGAGGATGGCCAATGACGAAGAATGTCACAGAGGTCAGATCATTCATGGGTCTTGTCGATTATTGTCAAAGATTCATAAAAGGGTTCTTAAAGATTGCAAACCCAATCACTTATTTGCAAAAGAAGGGAGTGAAGTTTGAATGGACTTCCAAGTGTGAAGCGAGGTTTCAATAATTGAAGGGAATATTGACAAGTGTGTCGATATTGGAATATGGAAAACATGGATGAATATTTTATTGTGTGCATTGATGCATGCAAGGAAGGGTTCGGTGGATTCCTTAGTCAAAAATATCATGTGGTGTGCTATGAGTCCAGAAAATTAAAAGAGCATGAGAGGAATTATGTTACCCGTGATCTAGAGTTAGAAGAAATTGTACATGCATTAAAAATGTGGAGACATTACCTCATAGGTAAGAAATTTGAGCTAAGAACAGACCATTGTGGTTTGAATCATTTGTTTGGACAGCCAACACTAAATGCCAGACAAACTAGATGGCTGGAATTTCTGAGTGAATATGACTTTGAAATTAACCATATAAAAGGCAAGGAGAATCAATTGGTTGATGCACTCAACATGAGATCTCATGAAGTGCATGTTCCATCCATTAGCATGTACACAAATGATCTAAAAGATAATATTATTGCAACAACAAATTCAGATCAGCAAATATCTAAAAATAAAAGAGATATTACAACCAGGTAATTTTCAACAAAATTTTGATTCTTATGAGTTGAAAGAAGATGGAATTCTCATGTACAAATGCAAGGTATATGTGTCGAGTTCCAGTGAGCTGAAAAATGTAGTTATGAAGGAAATGCATAATTTTCCATATGTTGGACACCTAGGATATCAGAGGACAATTAGAGTTGTAAGAAGCCAATATTTTTGGCCAAGAATGAAGAAGGAAGTGGTTAATTACATAGGCAAATGTATAGAATGTCAAAAAGTGAAGATAGAGCATAGACACCCAGCAGGTTTGCTACAACCATTTCCCATTCCATAATGGAAGTGGGAAGTAGTTATAGTGGATTTTATTACAAAGTTTCCCAGAACAATGAAGCAGCATGATTCCATCATGGTGGTGGTGGATAAATTAACTATGGAAGCACATTTTATTCCGGCAAAGACTACACACAAGGAAATAAATATTGCATAAATATATATGAAGGAAGTTGTCAAGCTACATGGGGTGCCTAAGGAAATTGTTTCAAATAGAGATCCAAATTTTACTTCCAATTTTTGGAAGGGTTTATTCAAATCCTTTGGGACAAATCTAAATATTAGTACAACGTAACACCCAAAGTCAAATGGGAAAACATAGAGGACTAACATGATAATTGAGGACATGCTTAGAATGTATGTGATGTGGATCATCCATCAAAGTGGGAGGATTATAATCCACTTAGTGAAATTTTCCTACAACAATGGATATCATGCCTCATTGAACATGAGTCCATTTGAAGCATTGTATGGAAGAAAATGTAACACACCAGTGAATTGGGATAATCCAAGAGACAGAGCAGTTGTTGGGCCAAATTTATTAATAGAAATGGGAGAGCAAATGGAAAAGATAAAGTACAATTTAAAGGATGTAGAGGATAGGGAAAAAATTTATGCATACAAGAATAGAGTGTTTAGAGATTTCAAAGTGGGCGAACATGTGAACTTAGTAAGTTGTCCAAAGTTGGCAGCGAGATATTGTGGACCTTTTGAAATATTAGAAACGATAGGGCCAGTTGCATACATGCTAGCATTTCCTGAATCCATGAGAGTGCATAATGTATTTCGTGTTTCATTGTTAAATAAGTATGTGTCTGGCCCTAACCACATAATTGATTGGAATATGATCCAGGTGGAGCACGAAGGGGATTTTTGGGTGGAACTAGTACGCATCCTTGAACAAAAATTCAAAGTGCTCGGGAACAAGGCCATAGGGATAGTAAAGGTTCAATGGACCTTCTACGGTCCTGAATATGATACATGGGAGCATGACAAAAACATGTGGGAAGAATACCCACAAATTTTTTTCAATTTTGAAGAAAACATAATGCAAGATTCCATTTTGAGCGACTAGAGTTCTAGAACCGCATCTCATAGTCCTAGCCAACTGTGTTGAGGATCTTAATAAAAGAATGGATCATTCCTTGGGTTAATCTTGATAAACGGATGGTACATCCCTTGGGTAAGCCCTGATAAATGAATGGTGCATTCCTTGGGTCAGCGACTTAAGAGGAATAGGAGATTATGGTTAGAATTGTTGCTGGAGTTGTAAAATTGCATAATTTTATTTTATGAAAGTAATGTGATGTAAATTTTTGTATGTATGTATATCAACATAGTGTGCACCGAGTATGGTGCACAATTTTAGGGGAAGTAACATCCCCTTTGTAATACTTGGTTTAATTAATGCTTATGTAGATATAATGTGTGGTTACGACCAAAGCGATGTAATATGCGAATTGTATTTCTATGTTTTAATAATAAAATGTGATGTCAGTTAATAAGGGGACATGGACAGAGGTGGGGGCTGAATTAATCCACAAGAGAGGAGAGAGTCTGGGATGATGGCCAAGATGGGGTCCAAGGGGGAATTACCCATGTATATTTATTCAACCTATTTTTCCTAAATTTGTTATTTGCTTTATGAACCTTCCAATTTTTTATTGAGTGTTCCTAAAGCCAATCATTGAAAACATGTAAGAGAGTGGGTGTGAGTGGTCACATCCCAAAGTTATTGGGAACATGGGAGTTGAGTACAATTAGCTTGGTGAAGAGTGTGAGTCAAGAAAGGCAAGCCAAAGAGAGGAAATTCGCATGGGTCGAGACAACAACTTTACACATTGAGTTTTTGTGTATGAGGGGCAAGTAGAGAGAAAGAAAGAGAGCTTGGAGATGGTGCAGCCATGGAGGGAGAATTATAGAGTATGTTGGAGTGTATTGGAGATAATTGGAGCTAGAAAACTGAAGATCCAGTTTGTCAGGACTGAAGAGTGAACTCCTAGGCGAGTTGCACTATAACAACAAGTGTTTGTTGTTGGTTTGTTGGTAGTTTTTCTTGCAGCAATTTCCTTTGAGTTCCCATCTGAGAGATTATTGGTTACTTCTGCCAGAGAGACCCTGATAAATGAATGGCATGTCAAAGGGACTGATATTAGTGAAGGGGTACATTCCTTGGGTTGGGTAGATCAAGAGGAAGAGAGTTGGTGGAAAATTGGGATAGTTGTAGGAAGATACAAGTGGGTTGTGAGTTTTATGAGTCGTGAGTGGACTATGAGAGACAACCCTCTTTTGTGAATTACTAGCCTTGACTCAGGGGTGAATGGATATTGAGATTTGGAACAGTCATTCTATGGTTGGGTGGAACATTCGTCCCAAGCAACTAGTTGCACAATTATTGTGAAAATATAAGTGTTTTACCTTGTTTCCATTGTATTATGAGTTTTAATTGTTGTGCATGAACTCTGAGTATGAGAACAGATTTAATATGTTGTTGTAATGAAGTTTATTAGCTGCATTCATGCCTATTTCGGTATGTTGTAGATGCATCAATGTAATGGTAGTGAACAGTAGTTAAATATGCTTTTAATTCGTAGTTGAAAGCTACAGGAAATCAATTAGTTGTAAAAGAATTAATTTAGTTCG
Source organism: Picea sitchensis (assembly GCA_010110895.2). Lineage (NCBI taxonomy): Eukaryota > Viridiplantae > Streptophyta > Pinopsida > Pinales > Pinaceae > Picea > Picea sitchensis. The sequence continues at coordinate 22,328 of SNQJ01S0019355.1, forward strand.
TTGTAAAATTTCATTTTTATGGGTATTCTACACTGTAATGTCCCTCAGTTGGGATTGGGGGCATTACATGAGGCATCTTGTTCCCTACATATTTTGCAAAGCATCGCCACGATGTATTGGTATGGCATTCTCAACACAGTGGTCGGATACTCGCCAAATGGTTTGAGCTTGAAAGTTCTATCTGGATTGTACCGAATTTTGAATAGGTCCTTTGCATTGTGTGGGAACTTGTTGAGGAGTTCCTCATCCAATGATCAGGTTCCTTTTCCAAATGATAATATTTGGCTAGATCGGATGCTTGGAATGACGCTATGGGCTCCCCCTTAGTGTTAAGTATGTATTGGTTGTCCAAATCCACATGCTTGAGGATCCATGAGATCGTGTTTGCACAAGGGAACATTATTGCACGAGTTGCCACCCTATGCAATCCTGACCTCTGAATGTTTCTGAAGATTTTGAGTTCATCCTGGTCTTTGACATCCATGGGGAAGTTTTAGTTTTTGAACATATGAAAAACCTCACCACATTTGAGTGGATTTTCTCCTTTTTATAAGAGCCCTGCAATATTGTCATATACTTCCCTAAGGAATCAATTTCTTCCTCTTAATTGCTTCCACTTTCCTAATATTTGTCGCGAGAACTTTGTTGGTTGTCTTCTTGTGTGGAAACATATTTTAATCTACAACACACAATCATAATTGGTGCATAAAACCAGTAGTAAAATATGATGAGAAGGTAAACATGAAGCATTAGTTCTTGTAAGCATATAAAACTTTAGCATTTGAGAAATAAATGGATGTTAGAGATAAATACGACAATGTACATGTGGAATCACTCGAGTCAATTTGAGGGGGGAAGTCAACTTCTGAGGAAGACAAGATGATCCAAGACATGGTGAAAGTTCGAGGAGAAAACCAGGTGGATCAATAAAGTTGATGCCAACTTGGCCGACAAAGAAAAGTAGAACCAATGCTAAAGACGAAAAGTGATCCAGTATGTACCGGAGAAAATGGTGGGAAATTCATCAATTTGAACCAGAGGATATCCTAATAAGTGCGTTGGTGTGAGAAATTTTGTATCAATGTAATTTGTATTAACCTCGTTGGGATGCAAGTTAGTATCGGATTCAATATTCAAAATTCTAATAGTGGGGTTGGAATAGTTCATGGAAAGTTCTTCATATATACTGGCGGAGTTGGTGTCAATACCACTGATCAACCAAAAGTGTTCTTATTAAGTGTGTCGACGTGGTACCGAAGGGATTCTTGTTAACTATTTTGATGAACTACCAGAAGATATTGTATTAATACTCTCCGACAAGTCAGGGATGAAAACCGGACGAGTTTGAATTAACTCCTCTGATAAGTCTTGGAATCGAACACAATAACTCTCCCAGTTGTGCATCGGAGACTATAATGGAAACCTTGTCGACTATATGGTTTTTTGAAAAATTGGCTAAGTGATGGATGGGGAGGGCTCGACCTTTGCCAAGCTTCAATGCACAACTCTGGTTTGAAAAGGGCTTTATGTCAATATCAAATGCATGAAGTTCAACCATGACGAAATGACTAAGAGTCGGGAAAGAGAGATGTTTAAGGTTTGAACCAATTCCAGGGTAGACTATTGGTAGGACACCTCACCTGGACAAGGAACAAGTCGTGGGATAGGTCATGGATGTGACTAGATGCGAAGTCTAGTTGGGAGGACGAGGTAAAACCTCTGGTTTGGTGAGATGAGAAGGGATTCAACGGCCAGGGTACATGGGGGTTATGTGGAGGAGTTTGAAAAATTAGGTAGAGTCGAGGTGTGGTTAGGGTTTCCCATAGAGTCGAGGAAGAAAGGGACATTGGTACTGAAGAAAATAGTTTGGGTATGGCTAGCGGAGGATGAGGTTGAGGAGTTGGCAGATAGGTTCAGTGGTGCCTGCTACTAGAGACCAACCCTAACCCTAATTATGCGGGCAAATATTAAAATGCAGAGCGAGATGCGTTTTTTAGGGCTTACTTGGCAATTATATGACACATGGATAGGGGGGTAAGTTGGAGGATGAATACTCTCACGGGTATGGTAGTTCATCGATCGGATCACTCGGTGCTCCCTTTTTCTCCTTAGCTATAAGAAAATGATAAAAAATACATAGGGGAAATGATTATTTTGTATAGATGGCATCAAGTTCGAGATAACTGGAGGGGTTGGGAGGAACCTTACATGTTGTTAAAGGTATTATCGGTGGTGAAGTTTGGAAGTGGTCTGGTCATACCAGAATAGTTGGTGAGAGGACCTTCGGTTGCATTGGAGGATTTTGTGAGAACTCTTCCAACTGCATCGGAGGAGATATGATTAACTCAGGTGATGCCCAAACTCACTTATCGGAAGGGTTTTCAAGAATTTTGTCGGTCAGTGGCTTAGCGCATCGGAGAAGGTTGGGTAAACTCCTTTAGTTCAACCAGCATAGTTCATGGGAACTCTTCTAGTTGCATCAGAGGAGTTACTTTTAACTTGGGTGGTGATAAATTACGTCTATCATAGGAGCTTACAAGAAGTTCGTCAGTGTGTACTGGGGACGTTCTTATGAGTTCTTCCGATGGACCAAAAAAAAATTAAGTGTAAAACTTAAACAAAAACAAACCAAGCTTGAAAGGTAGAAAAATTTCATCAAAGGGGAATGAGGAGCCTTAGTGTAGGTCAAGAAAATGATCAGTCTCATAAGTAAGTAAAGAGGTTTTCAAGTCAAAACACAAGGGGTCCCATTTTTTTGGCCAAAAATGACTCGACTGGAAAAATCAAAAGAAAAAGGGAAGGTGTTGATTCCTGGCACAAAAAATGGTGACACACTGAGAAAAGCCATGAGTCTCTGCATAAATATATCTCAACATAAAACTTCGAAGATCATAAAAAATTGCAATGCATAACCCAAGGAAGAATGAGTAGGTCCCATAGTTTCTTATAAGCATAAGATTTAGGTGAGACAAGTGTATATGATGCAAGGGAGAGATCAAATCCATGTCCAAAACAGATTGATTATTAGAACATAAATTTTGTATGCCGCATTGATTTGGGAAGACAGGAGAAGTACACAAGGAAACGATACATTAGGAATGTTGAAAATGCAAGTCGAGTATGCATTTCTTTGGCATTGCTCCACTACCAGTGAGTGTCCATAGCCCCCATAGAGTCACCCCAATGTCACAAGCCTTGCTACACTGCCAAGGAGCATCCATAGCCCCAGCAGAGATACTTGCATGTCCCACATGATTTGGAATGTCTTTCCCCAACCCTATACCTTGTATAACATGATTCTCTTAAATTCAGAGAGAGGTGGATGGGGGGATTCCAGTTTTCCTTTAAAGGCATGCAGGATGACACCTGTGAAAGTGATATTTTCCAATTGGATTATAGATGAGATAACTCCCTAAGTAACATGCCCTTAGTACTACAGATGCCTTTCCAATATTGTTTCCATTTAGTTTTAGACAAACAAAAAATATTTTATTAGTCATGACCATTGGCTCACTCTTGCTACATTTTAAGAGTGCATTTCTCATATGCTAATGAACTATGTTCCACTACTAGTTCTTACTTGAAATAATGCACAACAATTTTACATAGATAGATATGAAATTATGTCTAAGATCCAAAATACATATTTACAAGCTTTTGATACCAATCTGTCACACTTCAAAAGTTATTTAGATCCAAGACATCAAATTTTATGAGAAGTCCAAGGTAAGAACTTTTAGAGAGAAAAGGTGATCTAGGTGGATATCAGTGGCCACACACCTTTTCCAACTGGCCCCAAACAGTTTTCTGGCAATTTTGGTAATTTACTATTTTTAGCAGTCTTTCACTTCCGGAGCCATTTTGAGGCCCTAAAAGATGTTTTTTGGGAAAATAGGTTGCAATATACAGTGTCCTTCAATATTTCCCCCAAAATGAATCTCCTCGATGATACCTTTCCAATGGGCTATCATACGCCTAAAACGGATATTGTATGCAAAAGTTATGACCCCGGGAAGTTGATGTACTAACTTACCTAAACGGGGCCCACATGACTTTTGGCGCTTCATCTCCTAGGGTTAGGTTTTTGGATGTCTAGGGTTTTTGGAATTCCTGTTTATTGTAAAAAGGCCTTCAGAGCCTCATTGTAATGATATTCTTGTGAATGAGTGAATCTGTCACATCTCTTCTCAGAGATAATCCGCCACCATTCCAACAATCTTGTTTACGCTGCATTTTACATTTTCAACTTATTTATTTATTGAATATAAAACCAGTTTTACTGTATCTTTGTTATTTTGTGTTAATGACCTATTAATAATATGTATTCATTTCATTCTACTCATAAATCTGAAGCAGTGGTATTAGAGCGGTCTGCTCCTTGTCGCCTTAATGCATGTCCCCAATGAGGTCGAAGTACAAAGAGTTGGGTCTCAATCTTGTTTATCTTGAGGAAAAACTCTCTTGCACGCCCAAGCGACCTCTCATGGAAGGATAAAATAAAGATGACGAGATAGGATATCCTTTCAAATTGTTGATTGAGGAAGCCCTCACACAACAAAGGAACGCGATGATGGACATTTTCACGCAAATTCTTCAGCGACTACCAACAGGCGACGCGTCTTCTTCGAGCGGAGGCGTCGCCCTCTTCAAGGTACAAATAAAATCGATAATCCTATATTTGAAGGTCAAATAGACGCAGATGTTGTAGACAAGTGGTTGAATCTACTAGAAGGGTATTTTTTATGTCCATAACTTTTCGAATAGATAAAAGATTACTTTTGCGCTCCTCAAAGTCGTTCCCCATGTCAAAGATTGGTGGGAAACTTTTTGTGAGAAAAAGGAAACATAGGAACCCTCATTATTTATAGTCACGCCACCTGAGAATCCTTCGAGGATTCTATTAAGGAAAAATACTACCCTGTCAGAAGTTATGACGACTTGTATACCAAATGGACCACACTGTGGCAAGAAAGAGACCAAGCAGTGCCAGATTTCACAAATATCTTCCATACCTTACGCACCAAGTTGGGTATCAAATATTTGGAGTGACATTTGGTGCTCAAGTACTGTGGTGCTCTGCATAGATACATCTAGACTGAAATGGAATTTTTGTACATCTCATCCTTGGGCGCGGCCTACCAATATGTCGTCAAAATCAAGCAGAAGCTCAAACAAAAGACGCGGCAATTTGGGCTTGGGAACCCCTCACAACAAAAGCCAGGAAAATCAGCCCCAACCCACAGAACAAAGCACAGAGAAAATATGGACAGTATCAGAAGAACTAGTCCAAGCCGCAAGCAAATAAGGACACCGAAAAGACAAATAAAGATACCAGGAAGTGGTGCGACTTCCATAAGAGCCCTTGGCATAACACTGCTGACTGTCCCTCAAAGCAGTCATTGGTGGCCGAAGTGAAAGCCTATGAATAAGATGTGGGTTCTGACTCTGATCCAGAACCAGAAAGGGGAAGACAAATCATTGACGCGGAACCCAGTGCCACTGTTGCTACCACCAAGCTCTGGCCTGGTGAACCGGACGAGCCAGAAGAAGGAGAGTGCCTCTTCCATTCATAGATGTGGGTAAAAGGCACCCCATTGCACTTCATCATTGATAGAGGTATCCAGAAGAACCTCATCTCAGCAGAGATCATCAAGCAGCTAGCCCTTCTAACAACACTGCACCCACAACCCTACACCATTGGATGGCTCCACCAAGGAAGAGATCTTCGAGTCAGCCAACAATGTCGATTTTCGTATGGCATCAAGCCCTTCAAAGATGAGGTATTGTGTGATGTTTCTCCTCTCAAAGTTTGTGATGTTCTTTTGGGAAAACCTTATTTATGGAAACATCATGTTTTATATGAGTCTAGGCCTCATAGTGTTATTATTACTTTGAACAGGAAATTGTCCAGGATACTCGAGGCAGTCCCCCCTAGTGTTATTTTCTTGATCTTTGCTAAGAAAAGAAAGAAGGTCATCTCTCACATGAGGAAGTTTGTCTTCTTCATGATTCGCTCTCAGAATAAGAGAAAGATCACATCCACATCCAAGGTCTCTATGGCTGACCTCTTCACATAGCAGAAGCAAGTAGATAAGGTCATGGAAGAATGCTCTGATATCTTCTCCTCACCTACCAAGGTACCTCTGCATTTCCATGTCGAGAACCCCATCGATCTAACCCCCGGTGCATCACTGCCTAATGGGCCAGTCTATCGCCACTCTCTGTTAGAGAAAGAGGAGATCAAGCAACAGATCCAAGAATTGCTCCACAAGGGGTAGATTTGTCCCAGCTCATCACCTTGTGGGAGCCCAATCGTGCTAGTACAGAAGAAACATGGAACATGGTGACTCTTCATTGATTACCGGGCTCTGAATAAAATCACAGTCATAAATCAGTACCCGATTCCCCGAATCGACGACCTCCTTGATCAATTCACGGTGGCCAAATACTTCAGTAAGATTGATCTGAAGTCTAGCTACCGCCAGGTCCCAATAGAATAGACAGATGTATGGAAGACCGCCTTCAAGACAAAAGAAGGCCTTTTTGAATGGTTGGGCATGCCCTTTGGTTTGAAAAATGATTCATCCACTTTCATGAGGATGATGGACGATATCCTGCGACCATTCACCAATACTTTTGTAGTGGTGTATCTGGATGACATTCTCATTTACAGAAAGACTTGGGATGAACACTTGTATCATATTCAGCAGGTTTTGCACACCCTACAGCAACACAATCTATATGCCAACTTGGGAAAATGATCCTTCGGCATGGACAGGATCTGTTACCTGGGCTACATCGTTGATTAGCATGGCGTACATGTGGATCCAGCCAATATCCAAGCCATTTGTGACTGACCAGCACCAACCACGCTCTTTGAGCTATGGAGCTTCTTAGGCCTTGCCAATTTCTATCGCAGGTTCGTGTTGCGATTCTCCCATATTGCATGGACCCTCAGCCAAATAACCAGGGGTGGTGGTAAGGAGAAATTTGCGTGGGGTCGGTCCCAACAACAAG
>SNQJ01S0019355.1:29394-69623 GCA_010110895.2 Picea sitchensis
GTAGCATCCCTTTGAGATCGAGATAGATGCTTCAGACTATGTTGTTGGCATCGTTCTCTCTCAGCACGGCCACCCTATGGCCTATCATAGTGAGACACTATTAGATGTTGTCCATAAGTACCCTACTTACGACAAAGAAATGTACTCCATTGTTCAAGCATGCCGCCAGTGGAGACATTACATTCTTGGGAAGGAGGCAGTCATCCACACTGATCATAAGCCACTGTAGTTCATGCAAACACAAGGAAAATTGCAGAATGACTGCCATCAAAAGTGGTCCACATACTTGCAGCAATTCCACCTCAACATCAAGTATAAAACATGAATCACCAATCACGTCATTGATTGCCTCAGCAGACTACTAGTCGCGACACTCACCACGGTGCTCAACTCTTGTGGCCATGATACCTTTGGATGGCCCCAGCTCTATGAGATAGACTCGGACTTCGCCACCACCTACCAAATTTTGGGTGCAAACGCAGTTGTCGATAATTTCCATCTTTAGGATGGGTTGTTGTGTCGTATGGGCCATATCTCTATTCCATCAAGTGAACGAGCGAAGATGATCTGGGAATCCCACTACAGTCGTGTGGCAAGACACTTCGGCGTTGAAAAGACAATGGTGATGCTACAGAAACATTTCTATTGGCCGAAACTTCAACAGGATTTCAGCAAGTATATCAGGTCCTACACTGCTTGTGCTATTACCAAACTGACCACTAAGAAATAGGGCTTGTACACCCCTCTTCCTACTCCTGACAAGCCATGGGAATCCATATCAAAGGACTACATGTCAGGCCTCATCCACCAAAAGGGGAAATTACTGTGTTTTTGTGGTTGTTGATCATTTTTCTAAGATGGCGATTTTGGTTGCCTGCAAAAAGAGCATCGCAGCAGAGGCCATTGTCAAGATCTTCTTTGAATGAGTCTCAGTACATTTTGGAATCCCATAAACCATTGTCTCATATCGAGACAGTCAATTTCTCATCACATTCTGGTCGAGCCTCTGGTCACTGTTGGACACCAAGCTCACCAAATCCATGACCTTCCACCCCCAAACAGATGTCCAAATCGAGGTCGTAAATTGAATGATTGTGCATATACTTCGCATTTATAATTCCAATCACCCTTGCACATGGGATGAGAGCCTTCCCTATGTCTAGCATAGCCACAATCAAGCCCTGCATAGCTCAACTGGCCACATCCCCTTTCAGGTGGGATTGGGATTCCAACCATTGGGTCCCATAGATGTTGCACTTCACCTTACGGTCACCTAGACCGACTCATCTCTTGATCCAAATAAAGCTGACAAAGCCACCCAGTTCATTGAGCGGATCCATCACATATGCCAACAGATTCAGGATATCCTACAGCAGTCCAATGACAAGTGCAAGCAGTGCCATGATCAACATCGGGTGCCACATAAGTTTCAGGTGGGGGACAAATTTTGGTTACACTTGTAGAAAGAATGCCTTACAGAACCCCATCGGAAACTTCACCCACTCCATTATGGGTCATACACCATCACCAAGGCCATGGGGGATAATTATTTTGAGCTCAACATTCCTCCTTTCCTTGGCTTGCACGCAGTGTTCAACATGGATCTTCTTCGCCCTTATTTCCCACCATTATTGGACACCTCAGAAGTAGAAGAACAACTAACACCAACAGAGCTCAACCTCGACTGCATACAACAGGAATCCAATGATCATATTTTGGACACACAGATCAAGGACACTTGACAGCAAAGGATCCAGCTTTATCGAGTTGTCAAAGCAGGGCAGCTCCTGCACCAAGGCAAGTGGCTCACCTAGGGCCAAATTCAGCAAAAATTTCCTCATCTGATGGGGGAACTCAACGCAATGGAGACCATTGATTCCTAAGGAGGGAGGATTGATCCAGGTGGATATCGGTGGCCACCCACCTTTTCCAACTGGACCAAAACAGTTTTCTGACAATTTTGGTAATTTACTATTTTTAGCAATTTTTCACTTCCTGCGCCATTTTGAGGCCCTAAACAATGTTTTTTGAGAAAATGGGTTGTAATATGTTATTTCCTTAAATATTTCTCCCAAAATGAATTTTCTCGACGATACCTTTCCAACAGGCTATCATACGCCTAAAACGGAGATTGTATGCAAAAGTTACGACCACGGGAAGTTGATGTACTAACTTACCTAAACGGGGCCCACATGACTTTTGGCGCTTCATCTCCTAGGGTTAGGTCTTTGGATGTATAGGGTTTTTGGAATTCTTGTTTATTGTAAAAATGCCTTCATAGCCTCATTGTAATGATCTTCTTGCAAATGAGCGCAGTAGTCACATCTCTTCTCAGAGAGAATTCGCCACCATTCCAGCAAGCTTGTTTCAGCTGCATTTTACAGTTTCAACTTATTTCTTTATTGAATATAAAACCAGTTTTATTGTATCTATGTTATTTTTTGCACCTGTTAATAATCTGTAGTCATTTTGCTCTGCTCATAAATCCGGATCAAAATGAAAACTAACTAGAATTAGAAAACAAACAAAAATACAAAGCATAAAACTAAGGAAGAAATGTGTAAAAAGGTGTAACGAACCTCCCGTTCGTCACGACTACAAACCTCATATAACAAGTGGAATTTTTTTGTGTGTTTTTAACAAGTGTGTGCGCGCGTACAAGGGAAACAAACATATTCAACTCTACTTCGCCACCCGACGACTAACAAGACGCAACCACGATGATCACAACAAGAAGACATAAGGCGCACAACAAGTAACTGCAAGCATTAAACGACCATAGACATAAGGCGCACAACAAGTAACTACAAGCATTAAACAACATACGGTGTTATGTACAGTACGAACACAGATGGAAGAATCCATAGTAGTAGATTTTACTATTTCTGCACAGGAAACCAGGGCGTTTAATCTTAGTTCTCTGCTCCGGAGAGAGAGAATGTCAAATAGGCTCCTGGCTAACTACTCAGGCAGAAACTAGTAATCTCTGTCAGGAGGTCGCAGTGGTGGGAACTCTGCCTTTAAAGATCCCGCGACTACTGATATGACCGTAGAGGGGCGTCGCAAGAGTGGAAACCCTGCCTTTAAAGGGCCCGAGACTCTTGATACGGCACTGGATTCTTTACACAAAAAAATAATCACACACACAGACTTATATACAGAGCGACTAGCTTTATCAGATCGAAGAGTCGGATATCATGCAACTGTGAGTTTGGACAATCCCAATTATAGTACTAACCCTGAAATTAACCCGACCCTAAACGTCAGCATAGAAATAAACAACAACTTTATTAACCCTAAATTTAACAGCCCCACCCTAAGACAATCAAATAAAAGAACCCTGCAGAAGGAACCCATCGGATAAGGGTCCCGCCAGAATTAAGGGCAACACAGAAAAACCCAATACGCAATAGAAACAAAAGCCAATTGAGCAATAGGAAACTGATGAAGAAAAGCCAGAACCACATGGGCACAACTTCAATTTAAATGTCATAGGACTCTTCTAAATACGTTTAGTAACTTGTTAAGGTCAATATCATTTAAGTCAGGCATCATTTAACGACGATTTCACTCATGTAATCAGTTCAACTCCTAGGTAGCTTGCTATGCAATTTGAGGAGATGAGCCATTTTACTTAAGTGAAAAATTAAGAATTAAATACCAAAAATCCATTAAAGAAATAAGGGAGTAAGGGCTGCATTATACATCCATTAAAACTAATTGCAAGGATAACTCCTACTAACCATAAGTAAGATTTAAACATCAAACACATCTTATATCATGCTAACCCTGCGAAATTCCAATTTCAATGCATCTATGTGCTAACAAGGAACCGTAAAGACACAATACCCCTTTCCATACATGATAACCATATTACCCCCCCCCTGNTTTGTGAAAGATTTCCACTGGAGTGTCTAAACTATAATAACTAAACCATAAAGGATACCATCCTTAACATTACCCTAATGACAAAAAAAAGATTACACTACACTAACATTATCCTGAACAATGACAGTATTGGAAGTTAGCATCCTATAAATAATGGTATTTAACATAAACCCTAACATTCCTTTTACATTACCTGAACAATTATTACATTCCATTAACATATCATCACATTACATTACATTCAATAGAACATATAAAGAATCCAGATTCTATGAAAAGGGAAATAAAACTATTCCTTTTACATATTATAGTCTTATAGTCTTTCGGCGTTTATCAGTCATAAATTATATATATGACTGTGCTAGTCTTTAGCACTACCATCACCATAATACCATATCAACATCATGTTTTATATTCATATGACTTGCAAATAAGATGATAATCATTTCTTGTATGTTAGCAAGGCAATACCTTAAATAACTCACCCTAAGACAATCGACATTCACTTTGTACTATAAGGATCGTGCAATAATTAACAATAAAATTTCGTTTCAAGTGGTCCAACACTAACGCTAACTTTTTATTTTAAATATCAATAAGCATTCCCATCAATGATAAGGTATAAATAAGGCCCTGCAACTAGGTGACTAAACTAAGATAACTAATTATAAAAGGTAACTTCCTTAACGGTGGATAAAAAAAAAAATTATCTCCTTCACAATAAAATCATATCGAATCTAACTTGTTGCTATAATTAAGGTTGGACGTTGAACTCCGGGAGATACAGATCGATTTAGTAGAGCGTTTACCCAATGAGATTTGGCAGAGCGGAATTATTGTCGTGTGAACAGTGATGGGTCTCTCAGCAATTAATCACGCAGCAGGTGAGGGAGGTGGGAATTCGTATCAGAAAACGAATTCTTGATTCAGGTAATAGGAAGCCACAGATCACAGGAAAATGAAAAAATAAAACGCCCAAGAAAGGATGATCGGGCAGAGGAAATCAACAGCAAGGGGGTTATTACACTGAGTGGACCCTTTGTTTAAATTTTAACTGTCGAAGCATAGAGTTAGAGTTAAAAGGCCAGTTATCCCATGATGAACGGGTAGAGGCAAATCGCCAGCATAAGATAACTGCATGGTTGGTTTTCGCCTAGTAAATAATAATTCACCGGTAAGTATTTACACACAGGTAAGTATAATCCCCAAGAAAAAGAATCAATACGCCCGGTAAGAAATTTGCACATAGGTAAAAATACGTTTATTAAATCAAGGTAATTTCCAGTCATTAATCCGCCAGGGTGAATTAACTGGCTGTAAAAATCTGGTAAAAGGTGGTGGCGCTTGTCTTAATCAAGCCCGAATGCTAAAACGTCTCCTACCACAGTTATGTATGCGCACTGCACAGTCAACGCAGGCACACACCCATCTCGTTGTCTTCCAACTCTTAATAAATCCCTGTCTTTAATGATCAAGAGATGGGACGGTCAATAAAACCAGCAAACGAAATGAATAAACACGCGCAGAGAGTAACTTATCCTCCAAAGGTGCAGAAGTGAAATAAAAAGCAAGGGAAATAAGATGATCGTGGCGCAAATAACAACTGCAAAAGGAATCAATCGCAGGAGTCACAGTCACCCATTTGCCCAAAAATGAAAATGCCAGAAAGGGGTTTTCTCGGTTAATCAAATTGCAAAGGAGTGTGCCAGAAATAGTTTTCCAGTGTGGCTATACACAGTGAGCTAAGTCATACATGGGATAGGAACGAATGATAACTACCATGCTAGAGGTTACGCAATTGACACAGTAAAATTTACAGCCATATTAAAAAACACAACAATCCGTCGGAGTAAGCAAATAAGGAACAACCATTCAGCCCAACGATAACCAGCATCTATTGAAATTAAACATTCATCCATCTAGATTTCCATTACACAAGCAGATCTAATCATAACCTAATGCATTCTACTCTACAAATCAAGAGTGTACCATTACCTTAACTCCTGCCTCTCGCTCGCCGTCAAGACTACACTGGTACCTCCCAACCAATCGCTAGGGGTACTCTACTTCCCCTTATCCCCCCAAGCCTTAAAGGGGCCACACACTATCCAGATGGTACGTCTAGCTCCCAGCTCGCCTCGCAAGGCTGAGGTACCACTCTTATCCAAGCTGGGAAAACCCAACTCCCCACAAGCAATCAGTCAAGTCAATAATCTGGCAGCGTAACGTTACGCTGACAACCCATCCTCTTCTTCCTCATCTTCCCTTTCTTTTATAGAGTTTTTGGACCTCCAACTTTCCCCTAATCACATTTAATTTAAGTTTTAATGAAAATATTCTAAATATTCTCCTTCGCACAAGTGTCGTCCATCCCCCTCTTTTCTCCATTAATTATTTTCTTTAAATTTATTAATTGTCTCATTTCCCTCACCCACCTAGAGTTTCTCCTAAATTTACTCCTAGGAATTCCTAGATCCCCTTACATGTTTTAAATACTTTCCCTAAAATGAAGTTGCCAATTTTAGTTCATTTTTAGAAGGTTCTTAATTGCAGATTCCTTACTATGTTGGCCTCGTTTTTTACCATAAGTTCCCAACTTTCCTTAATTATGTTTCCTCCATTACTTAGTTTCCTAATTATTATTATTCCCTTCTTTCCCCTTTTTATTAGAGCCAAAATGGTAGTTGCGCTATTTACCCTTTTCCCTTTATTATTAATTTAAAATCTTTTTATACTTCCACAAGTTAAATAATTTATTTCCTCTTTACAATTTAAAACCACGGATTTTAATTAAATTATTCCTCTCTTCATTTTACCCTCTAAATTTAAGAAGACTAAAATTATTACTTAAGTGGGTTTTAGTTTATATCTTTATTTTTATTTTTATTTTTATTTTTAGGGTCTTTTTCTTAAGGCTTAACAAAATTTTACCCTAGAGAAGTTTTAGACTTAGGTTTAGATTCTGAACTGGGCGACAATTATTTAGGGAAGTCGTTTTAAGAATTTATTAAGGTGTTAAATGTCTTAGGGCCATCTAGGTTTATTCCTTCCTCAACATCAACGCGACATGCCCTTCAGGACGCACCACATGCTCCAAGGGTGCCACTCGCCTCGGTTCTTTCTTTTGTGCGACGTGCCCTTCAGGATGCACCACATGATCCAAGGGTGCCACTCGCTAACTTGTGTTTCCTTCACGCGACGTGCCCTTTAGGATGCACCACGTGCTCCAAGGGTGTCACTCGCCAACTTGACTGATTGGTAGACATCTATAACCCCTGGAGTCAACACTCCGCCAGGTGAACTTGTGGGATACTAAGGGCTCTAAGGAATAAGGCCCCCACCTTATTGCGTGCCCCTTAGAATCATCGTGAGTGACTATCGCAGTCTGCCCTCACGGCATCGTGGATCCTCTCGAACTAGGTAATCGTTAACCTACAGTTCGAGCCACGGCGAGAGTGCTAGCAGGATGCGGCAGGGCTGTTGTCCACACCTCTCCCTCAACCTCTCTGGAAATCATGTGTAACCCCTTTACTCCATATGTGAGTCTGGTCGGCAAGCTATTGTCAGCCTGCATCATCAATAATTGTGTCAGAACATGTCCACATCATATCATCAAATCAATGAAATATCATAGTAATAAATCAACCCAAATAGCACACTCCCTGACTCAATCCGGAGTCCAAGGGGTTCCATCGATGCTTCTGCATCCTCAAGGTCCAAAACCCTGCACACTCAATAAAACTGAGTCAATAGCACCTGTCTATGTCAAGAAGTAAAACATCATGTCATCTATCATAACGCATCATAATCAAGGATAAATGTTTTAATATCATAAAAGTCCAGATCACTTGGGAGCAAGTGTCCTCAAAAATAAGTTTTCTCAGTGCGCCAAAGCGGGATGTTACAAAAGGTAAAGTAAAACGGAGCCGAAAATCGAAGATGAAAAGGCAAAATCTTTATTTATGTACAAGTGGAAGTTTCATCAAAAGATAGTTGATGTAATGCTTGAGGATTTGGCTATTGACATGGAGGAGGTCTACATCCCCTTTAATATTTTGTAACTCGTAGGTTCCTAGGCCAATATTTTCTTTGATTATGAAACGACCCAACCATAATTGTTGAAACTTTGAATGTTTTCCTCTGTCTCCATGCGGCTTGTCCTATTTGAGGACTACGTCGCCAACCTAAAAGTATTTTTCGTCAGTACATTTTTTATCAAACCAACGTTTAATAGTGTGTTGGTGGGCTTCAAATTTATTTTTCACTTTGGCAAGGTTCTCTTCCAAATTTTACAAGGAGTTAATGTTTGCTTTTGAAGACAACGAATATTTCCCGCGTGATTGTTGTGTAAGTTGTAGGGAAGGGAGAGAGATATTTGAAGGAAGGATAGCTTATTTCCCGTAGATAATAAAATAAGGAGAGGTCCCTATGGATTCTTTAGGAGTAACACGATTATCCCAAAGGGCATTAGGGCATTATGCCAATTCCTTTATTGGTCGACTACAGTTCATTTAAGGATGTAGATTAGATTTTTGTTTGTGGATTCAACCAGGCCATTGCCGTGGGGGTAATAGTTGGTTGTATATTTTAAAATGATCCCTTTTTCTAGAGAAAACTCAGTCAATTTCAGTGATGAAAAATTTGTAGCATTATCAAATACAAGAGTGTTAGGTACTCCAAACCTGGTCATGATGTGTTGTTCAATAAAATTTATTACCACTTCGTCGTTTAATTTGGTTAATGGTATTGCTTTCGTCCAGTGGGATAAATAATCAACGACAGTTAGAATATAACTATGTTTTTTAGATGAGTTAGGGTTGATCTCACCGATTATGTCCAGCCCCCATTGTTTGAAAGGATCTTCGACAATAACAGTCTCAAGTGGAACAATTGTCTTGCTCTCTCTTCCGGTTGACTTTTGAAAAAATTCACATCTTCAAGATTAGGCATGAGCATCCTTGAATATTGTTGGCCAGTAGTACCTAGCTCTTAATATCTTGTGGGTTGTGGTCTCTCTCGAAAAATGACCTCTTGTTGGTCCATTGTGCATATATTTGAGAATCTTGTCAGCATATTTATTTTCGAGACATTGGAGTAGAACTCTGTCAAAATTCTTTCTAAACAAGACACCATGAACCAGTTGATATTGTGAAGACTTCATCCTTGGCACTCTTCTTTATTTAGCATTAAGAGGATCAGGAGAGGTGCCATTCTCAAGATAGTATTTGAGATCATTATACCACGAATTCTTAATTCATGAGATATAAGAGGGTTGTTGTGTATAGAGAGTTACTTCTTCTTTCTGCCCATCTTCTTCTTGATCCTTGGAATCTGTGACTTTGATTGTTAGTTTACATAGGCATTGAAATTTAATGATATCTATTGGTTTGAATTCAAGGTCATATTCATGTAAAGCAGTCATCAAATTGCCTCATCTTTCACCCAATTCCCTCTATACAAAGCGGGATCTAACCTATGGGTGAGGGACGATCACCTTGGTGTGAATTTTTCAGTACATAAGGTATAAATTGTTTAATAGCTTTATGGACAGAAAATGCTTTCTTGTCTACCAGTCAATAATTTAGTTCAACATCTTGGAGTCCATTGCTCATAAATTCTATGGGGCATGCATTCCCTTATTGTTCCTTCTGAGTGAGCATTGATGCAAGAGAATGGTCAGAAGTAAAAGCATACAGCAAGAAGTATTTGGTAAAATCGGGACTTTGAAGAGTAGGTGTAGTTTCTATGATGGCCTCGATGTTCTAAAAGGCCTCTTTTTCAATGGATGTCCACATGAATTGGACGTATTTCTTTATCATCTACTAAAGGGGTTTAATAATTTCCGCAAAATATGGAAAAAATATTCTTATGAAATAGATTTTCTGAAAAAAGGACTATATAGACCTTTTGTTGTGTGGAGGTGGGATTTTCATAATGGATTTGGCTCATTCCAAGTCAACATAAATCCCATCCTTGGAAATAATATGCCCTAACAGTTTACCTTATGAAACAACAAAAATGCTCTTCTTGGGGTTTAGAGAAATATCGTATTTTTTGCATCTTTCAAAAATCTGCTTCAAATGTTTGGGGTGATCAGATCTTTGTTTTGAATAACCAGTGATGTCATCCAGATAGATCACCAAGCTATGACCAATTAGACCTTTAAAAGTTGTGTCCTTTTCCCTCTGAAAGGTAGCACCAGCATTGATTAGACCAAAGGGAATTATGTGATATGAAAATGCTCCCCCCTTTGTCATGAAAGTGGTCTTTAACTGGTCTAGTTCTGCTACAAGAACCTGATTGTAACCAGAAAACCCATCCAGAAGAGAAAACATTTTAGAACTAGAGACAAGTTATAGGATTTTCTCCATGGGGGAAGCTAGATAATTTTCCTTGTCGGAAGCTCAATTTAAATTTTGGAAATTGTTAGGGACCTAACCTCCCTAACATATCACGTAGATAGAATAATATATCTCAATGTAATAAAGGTCGACATTAGTTAATAAGGCCTATTTAATAAATTGGAATAAGTCAATGTAAAAAGACCTAATAGAAGATTTCGCTTCTAGAAGGATCTTCCTCTAGAATGATCTTTAGAAGATAGAATTAGTATAAATAAGAGTAGGAGCCATGAGAAGTTTTGTCTCGAGAATTATTGTAATAGAGTGTTTCTCTGATACAAGTTGCCCCCTCGAAGAGGCAAGTGAACATTGTTTCCTATCTATAAAGGTATTGTTTTGGTGTTGTGGTTTCATATATTGTGTTGTTCTGTTGTTATTCTATGCAATATTTATGTTTTCCGCTATTATAATAGATCTAGTATCTTACAAGTGTTATCAGAGCACTTTCATTGGCAGAAAATTGAGGGTTATTTTTTTTCAGGGTAGAGACCTCAGACATATTCTGACTTCTTAAAGCTACAGAGATTTTTCATTCAGCACACAAATCTGTGGTCGGGAAAGCATACATGCAGGAACTACAAGTGATACTTAAGCACATATTGTTGGCCACCCTTATAACCCTTGGTGGTACCCCTTCGAGTGGTAGTGCATCAGAAAACACCTGTATACGGATCAGCCTAGATATCATGAATCCCTCCGTATAAAAACCACTCATACACCTAACTGTTATAGTTCCACCGAGAACATCACTCAGGAAGATACTCTCTAGTCCCTGGGTAGTCGGGTAGTACGGCTAAGGGCATGATCTAGCCTCCTTAGTTGGTGCCCTCAGATATTAGGTTGAGTACTACTTTTGGACACCGCACATATATCAGAGAGATATAGCACAAGGAAAACCCTAACCCTTGGGACGGAAATAGAAACTGAATAGACAATATCTATTTTCATGCAACTTTATCTCCTGCATTCTCGTTGCCAAATTACTACACATATTTTCCTATTAAGAATTTAGGCCTATCAACACCGCAGTATTCTTTCGATCAGAGTATAACTTTGTAGGAGTAAAAAAAATGAGTCGAGGGCCTGCCTGCACCCTTATTTGAGAGTTATTACATTGGACTCCTCTTTTCATTATGATCGCAATGATACCTATCAATTTTTAGCCTTTTTTCTTGTGGTCCCAACCCCATTTCTGGCACCCCTACTCAGGACCTATTCCCTTGGACTCCTCTTTTTGTCCTAATCACATTGATACCCATCATTTCTTATCCTTGTTTTTTCGTGGACCCACCCACCCTTTTCTCCCACCTTTCTTTTCAATCTCTTCCTGTGTTATCCCCTCACGATGGTCAACACTCACAACCAAGACCTTGAAAACCAAATAGCTACTCACATTGAGTCCAAAATGGATCACCTAAAAGAGGAATTGAAGAAGGACATCAATTCCCACCTTGCCAGCTAGCTTGAATCCCACCTTGAGTCTCAAATTGACTCATTTTTTGCCAAGGTCTTGGAAAAACTGCCCATTTCTGGAATCCATTCCTCATATGATCAACCTTCTAACCTCAAAGGTACCACTTCCTCCAATTCCCAGCAGTTTCATTCCAACCCTTTTCATCGTGATCTACTTCTTCCATGAGTGGAGGTGAACAAATTTGATTTCTCGAATCCCACTAGTTGGGTCACTCAAATGGACCACTACTTCTCCTTACATGGCATCATTGATGACTTCGAAAAACTTCATTACGGTGCCCTATATTTGGACCCTAAATGTTGGCCATCGTGGCCATGGCATCACAAATCATGCCAACGATATGTGGCTTGGACCCAGTTTGTCGCTGAACTTTATGACTGCTTTGACACTGACACACACTCATTGGGTCGTCTGACCAAATTCAAACAATCAAGTACAATGAAAGAGTTTATAGTTTCATTTGAGAAATTAGCTTTCAGAACAGAGGGCATCTCTAACACTTATTTCCAAGAATGCTTTATCATTGGCCTCAAGGATGACATCCAAGCCCAAGTCCTCATGACTCGCCCCTAGACTTGGTTGGAAGCTACTCAACGTGCCAAGGAAGTTGAAAAGGTCATTTTTTCCCAACACCACAAACCTTCTTTCCCTCCATTCCCTCACCCTTCCACTCTTTCCCCTCATCCCACCCTCTCAAGATCCAAAAATTAACCTGGGAAGAAATGGGTGAACACCAAATCAAAGGTCTTTGTTATAATTGCGATGAAATATATTTTTGGGGGCACAAGTGTAAGGAACAGAAGTTATTCATGGCCATCTATGAGGATGTTTTTTGAAGATGATATCGAGGCTTCTCATGTGGCTAATCTACCAAAGCCAGCTCCTATCACTTTGCCATCTAATCCACCATAAGTTGAACCAGTCATTTCCTTGAATGCACTCACTGGCTTCCTTGCTCCCCAAACCCTCAAGCTAATTGGCTACATTAAAAATCAGAATGTCATCATCCTCATTGATAGTGGTAGCACTCATGATTTCATTCATCAACGCATTGCTCAAGAAACCCATTGCTATATCCATGCAGTCAACAATTTCCAAATCATGATTTCTAATGGAGGTTCCATGAAATGTGGGGGGCATTGTGAAAATGTGCATCTCCAAATTGGCGAGTACAACCTGAAATCTCATATGTTCTCTATCGACATGGGTGGTTGTGACATTGTGTTAGGTGCAGAATGGTTATGCACTCCCGGTCCCATCATCATGGATTTTAAGGAATTAACCATGCAGTTTTAACAGGATGGAGAATAGTATAAGTTCCAAGGCATCACAGTAGGCTGCCATGAGATCATCAGTTCCCATCGAATGGAAAAGATCCTCAAAAAATTCCATTCTTGCATTATTTCCCAACTCAATTCCATTCAAGCAATTGAGACACCATATGTGCATCCTGACCTCCAATCTACACTTTCCAAACACCACACTATTTTTTCCACGCCCCATGGCCTTCCCCCTTCCCTTGGTGTTCATGATCATTCCACTCCTCTAGTTCTCGGTAGTCTTCCTCTCAATCTCTTCCTGTATCGTCATCCCTTTACTCAGAAGAATGAAATTGAGAAAATTGTTCAAGAATTGCTCGACATGGGTGTCATCCACCATAGTACTAGCCTTTATTCTTCTCATATGGTCATGGTCCTTAAAAAAGAAGGCACGTGGCACATGTGTCCCGACTTTCGTGCTCTCAACAAACTCACCATCAAAGACAAGTTTTGCATTCCTATCATTGATGATCTATTAGATGAATTGATTGGTGCTCACTACTTTACTAAACTTGATATTTGGTTTGGTTACCACTAGATATGTATGAAGGAGGCTAACATTCCAAGGATGACCTTTCGAACTCATGAGGACCATGTGTTTCTTCATCTACAACCCTATAAGAAGACTTCACTCAAAATGGACCATTGTCAGAATATTGCTCCCAAATTTTATTGTCCTTATACAATTCTCAAGCAAGTGGGGCAGGTGGATTACTAGTTATATTTTCCCATTCATTCTAAGCTCCATCTTGTTTTTCATGTCTCATTCTTAAAGAAGGTGATTGGTACAAAGTTCCAAACTCAATCCAGTCTCCCTGAGTTGGGTGAAGAGGGTTCCATTATGTTTCAGCCACAAGCAGTATTGGACTAACACGAGCGTTGTCTCTGTCAACCCACCATCAAGGAAGTGTTGGTGCAATGGAAAGATACAACTCATGAAGATGCCACTTGGGAGATGGCTACAATTCTGCAACAGTTTCCTCATCTCAAGCCTTGAGGAAAAGGCTCTTTTTCAAGGGGGAGGGCATGTTAGGGACCTATCCTCCCTAACCCCTCACATAGATAGAATAATATATTTCCATGTAATAAATGCCAACATTAGTTAATAAGGCCTATTTAGTAAGTTGGAATAAATCAATGTAAGACCTAATAGAAGCTTTCGCTTCTAGAAGGATCTTCCTCTAGAATGATCTTTAGAAGATAGAATTAGTATAAATAAGAGTAGGATTCATTAGAAGTTTTGTCTTGAGAATTATTTTAATAAAGTGTTTCTCTGTTGGAGGTTCCCCCCTCGAAGAGGCAAGTGAACATTGTTTCCTATTAATAAAGGTATTATTTTAGTGTTGTGGTTTCATTTATTGTGTTGTTTTGTTGTTATGCTCTGCAATATTTATGTTTTCTCTATTATAATAGATCTGGTACCTGACAGAAATCTATGCAAAATCTGATCTCCCCTGATTTCTTCCTGACAGGTACCAGATTAGACACCCATGTGGAATGGTAAAATTTAAATATGATCTGGGCATCTAGCAATTTCTTCAATTTCTTCTAAATAAGTGGTTCAAGAGTCAGATATATTTTCCTCAACTTGTGCTGAAATGATTTGACACCTTCTTTGATAGGAATCATGTGCTGAACAATACGAGTTTCATATGTCCAGACAAATACATCATGATATCTCTTAAACAGCTACGTGAATGTATTTTTTCAGACTCTGAACAACAAGTGCCCATATTGATGTATATGGGTTGTTCAGTGGTTCCTAGATTCACCAAAAAGTGCATCATAGTAGAGTTGTTTGTCTTTGGATTCACAAGATTTCTAAACTTAGTTTGTAGATCAAACAACTTTTCAAGCCATAACACATTCCATGGGATGCAATTAGCTTTTATCTTACTTTATTCATCTCAATAGTTTTGAAGATTATGTTGATGCGCTTCATCATCAATCATCGAGTTCTAGGAAACGTCAGAGCTGGTGAGGAAATTTATGATCTAAGTATCATTATTGAACACTCTTCAGTTCATGACGTTGTCCGGTATAGAAAGATTGAAAATGATTTCAACACAAAAACCATTATTAAGGGGTGTGAATCTAGATGCCACATTTTCCAAATCATTTATCGCAACATTTTGAATATGAGGTATAGAAATATCATCAAATGATTCAAAGGAATAGAGAAATTTCCATACCTCTTGTTCATAATATTTTAAGTGGGAAGATAGGCAGTGAATATTGATCGTTTCTTACCTGTCAGAGAATTATCTTTGAATCACCAAACACTCGAAGGAATTTTACCTTAAGGTCGATGGCCTTCTTCAGACCTTGGACCAAGGATTCATATTCAACAGTTTTATTAGTGAAATCGAATTCTAAATGGAAGAATATGAGAGTCTTACGTTGTTCTGGATCAATAAGTATGCATCATGCCCAGACTCCTTCCTGAGATCTGGAACCATCAAAGAACATCGTCCACATGCTAGTGTGTAAATTTGAGTTAGTTACGCAAAATCCATGTGTTTTTAATATAGTACAACCATTATCACCAGTTTGAGTGCATTGAAGGAGTTTGGAATGTGTGTCTATTTGAATTGGATATGGTTTCGCTTCATATAAACCATGGTCAGTATCTAAAAAAATAATTACCCAAAAAAGTATGGGAAACGTTGATGGGATCATTCTGACCTTCGAGTTTTGTTACTGTATGCTTCATATGACCCTCACTATTCAACCAAATCTGATTTGGATTACCTTTGTATGGGAGCCAAAAGTGGGACCAGTCTGTAGAGAAATAACCTTGAAGTTTAACAAACCATTCCATGCTCAATAGTAAACCATACCTTTCTATAATGTTAACAACAATGATATCGATTACCTAGTGGACTCTAGGATCAAATAATAGACTAATCATAACATCTCTAAGTTCACCTCTTACTTTAACATCTGATATATCTAATTGTATGGTTCTAGTAGTACTCATTTGCGGGACAACATTGATTCTTTAGCAGACTAAGTATGGCATGATATTGGAGGACGCACTAGAATCTGGTATGTAGTTATGTACATTAAAATTGAAAATTTTGTATGTAAGTAGAAAGAGTGGAACCTAGGACCTAGCATGCATGCCTATACTAGTTACATGTATAGTAGATTTAATTCCAAATTTGCATTCTGGCTTCGCTTTAGCGATTTTAGAAATGATGATGGTTGCATCGATGGTCTTCTTTCGATAATAATTGGGATTGGAAGTGTCAAGAATCAGATCATGTTGTTGAGAAAGTGAAAAGATATCATACAAAGAGATGTTAGCTTTGGTTTTCTTCATATCATCAATAAGATTATATTCCAAAGCCTGAGTTTCAGGCTTACTCGTTGTTTTGCTTGGTTGTGAAATGTTGGATTTTTTGTTAGTTGTTGGAGCATCGGGTTTATTATTTTTAGTAGAGATAGGGGTATTATGTTTATTAATGGCTATCATTGGGGTCAAAGAGTTTGGTTTTTGTATAGGAACATGAGGAGTTATCTTTCTGAGAGCAGTGTTGGTTTTTGAAGGTAAAGAAGTATTGGGAACAATGCACTTGTTGTGTAGGTTGTAACATTAGGGGGCAGCTTTTATGATTTGTGTATCTCCTATGAAAACTTCTTCAATATGTTCCTGATTTGAATCTATACACCAATTCCATAGAAACATGGAAGATTCTTGAGTGGTTTCTTCCTTTTCAATTTCCTTGGTCTGGTCATCATTGATTTCTTATTGATCTAACAGTTGGTTAATGACCAAGATCATAGAGTTAACCCACTGAGGACATGTATTTTCAGAATTATTATGTTGGTGGTGTGAACAAAAATTTTCCATGCCAAAGTCGTCCAGATTTAAAGTGACATGTGGGATTTCTAGAGGATTTGGCGGGTTGTCGTTCCTTTTGAAGAATGGGTGGAAAGGTCCAGGCTTGGAAGACCCTTCCCTAGCATTTTTATTAAGGTATATTACTTTGTTTGACAGCTTCTTAACCAACTTAACCACGTTGTCTAGGTATGTGGGCTCTTTATCAGAAGGTTTAGTCAATATCAAGGGGTTCTTCCCAATCGATTTGGTTTCTTGAGATGCAGGGTGGTTGTCTAAAGAAATCAGTTATTTTTCAACAACTTTAGCTTCCTCAAAATTCCAAGCTAAGGTAACCTTGTCAGCTCATTTAATGAAAATGCCTATAGAGGGAATCAATGCTAAAGTATAATATTCAATAGCCAATGGTTCCAAGGGAAAGGTTTCAACAATCAATTTATTGAGGATTGTAGTGAAGCGTTGATTAAAATCATGTACCTTTTCTTTATTTTCCATTTTTAGGGCCACTAATTTTTCGAATAAAGTCGCGGGAGTTTTCTCTTCCTCAAATTTCCCAATGAAGGATTTTTCAAAGTCATTCCAACTAGTTATAGAGCCAGGTTGGAGGTTGAAATACCATGTGCAATCCTTTTTATCAAAGGTGTAGGGAAAGATTCTACAAACCATGTTTTTGTATCGAACATCAAGGAAACAGGTGGCCAGAAAGAAATTGTTTACATGATATTTTGGTGAGCTGGATTTGTCCAGGTTAAATTTTGGGAGAAGACTCTTAAGACATTAGGGTAAGTCATGCAGAGGTTTAGCTACATTTAGAGCACCTTGGGACATACATGGTGGAATCAATTGTCTTCTATTTCAATTTTCACCCATGTTATCTTTCGAATCAGATCCTGAATGTTCACCGTCAAAATTATTCTTTGATCCGGGAGGAGTAGGGCTAGGGGGTGTGGGACGAATTTGGTCTAAAGGTACATTTATAGATTGTATAGAAATTTCAATCATATCTTATACGGAGTCAACAAGAACGTTGTTTTGATTCTCAATTTGTCTTACGCGGGTATCTCTCCTCTAGGGGAGACCTAAAACTGTGGATAATTGGCCAAGTAACTCGACGTACAAGAGTGTGATGCGACGAGTTTCAACAAATTCCTCATTAGGGACAGGATACCAAGATTCTGAATGATTTT
Source organism: Picea sitchensis (assembly GCA_010110895.2). Lineage (NCBI taxonomy): Eukaryota > Viridiplantae > Streptophyta > Pinopsida > Pinales > Pinaceae > Picea > Picea sitchensis. The sequence goes on from SNQJ01S0019355.1 coordinate 47,508, forward strand.
CAAGACTGCCAGTAACACTTTCAAATGTGGGGTTTGTATCTTCAAAGGTAATGACCTATTCGAAAGGGATATGAGGGAAACGTTGTTGAACAATAATATTTTTCAGAGGATTGGACATGTGTATGCAGTTAGTTTATGCTAGCCATGCAAAATCAGGCCATCCTTATAGCTCCAATTCTATTCATAGAGTGGAATTTCCCTTCAATAGTAAGGGATACTCCCCAGTACACAGTCCCAATTAGACTATGCATTGTTTGGTTTAGGAGACCCATCCGGATTCTGCCACGGCTGCCATTTCTGGTATGAGGGGTAATTGGATGGTTTATGAATGAAGATGGAAATGAAAATGCAATCTAACTACTTGCAAAAATAAATCTAATCTATCATATCCTATCTAGGAGCAATCTACATTCAAATGAGTAGTTGAAAATGAAACTAATCTCTGCAAATAACTTCACTCAGATAGTTGTTATGAAGTAGCAAATTTAGACAAGACATGTATGCAAATATATAATAGTATCATAGTATCACATACATAAGCAACTCATATTCTCATGACAAAACATAATAAAGAAGAGCAAAGTTGCAAGAACGATATTAATTTGCATAATAAAAGTCTCTAGGAAAAAATACATTCTTACAACACATGTAAATAGTACACAATCTGTTGAAAGTAGTTCACATCAAGCAACCATTTAAAAAAGTTATTCTCTCTATTAAAAATGGCCCCGAGGGATTCTCAATCTTAGTTAACACTATATTTTCAAAATAGTTTAGTGAATGTACAATTCTTGAAGAGCCCACTCAAAATGGGCCTCTTCCTTTATTTAGAGAAATTCTAGTAACTCCTGAAAATGTATTCTTGAATTCCAAAGAAGCAATTACAAAAACCTTTCATCTTCCCCTTCAATGGTTATTGACATGTGTGATATTGAGGGTGAAGCTTATGGAAATTGGAAAAAGACAAAATAGAATATAGTTGTCATCAAATCAAGATTTACTATCTCATATTATTCATGTACCCTTGTCTTTGACGTAGGCTTCCCAAACCTCATACTGGCTGTAGAGTGATATGACACTCTGGTATGAAAGTTCCTCAAGAGTGGCTTCATGTGAGGCGAGTTGTTAGTGAGAGTCTTCATTTCCTTCGATGGTGGCCATGATTGCTTGGATCATAGTGTGAACTTTGGATGGCTCGACAAGGTGTTGCTCCATTAACTCAATTGTCACCTTCGTAGCTACCTCAATTACCTCCCATCTCTAATTTGGGATTTGTTGGATCTTTTTGAGGAGTTGTTCCATACTAATGGTTTTCTCGAGCTCTTTGATGGGAGGAAGGTGACACTTTTGTATCAAAACTTTTGTTTCTTTATGAAGTTGTGTGAAAATTGCGAGTAATCTAGTTGTTTCCTTTCTGCTCTCTTCCTCAGTTGCCTTAGACGCAGCTTCATCTATTGCCCTCTGTTTTGTTGTTGTTGCTTTTGCAACTTCCTTTTTAGTTGCATCTTTTTCTTATCTTTCATCCTCTACTTCTTTCTCAATTGTAGCATTTTCTTTTGCTTCCACTATCATTATCATTGTTGTTGCTAGTTTAGCTTCTTCGATCTTTTTCTTCTTCTCAGCAGCATCCTCCTTCTTCTTTTGGACCTTTTCCTTCTTCCTTCTTTTATTGTCAATTGGTGTTTCCTCCTCCTCGACTAATTTGGAATGTGTAGATGTAGTTGCAGCAAAAATAAATTATGCTACCACTTCTTATTCTTTCCTCTGTGCTTCTTCACTAGCTCTCTCTTCATCGATTATTCTTCCTATAGGTTTGCCCTTCCTTTTCAAAATAACTTCATTGTACATTCTAGAACCATAGTGAACCACTTCCTCCTCCCAAGTAGTTGAAGTGTATTCCAAAATCTATTTAATTTGAATGCAATAATCCTTCACTATTGTTGGATGTTTCTTATGTTGACCCTGCAAACCATCGGCCCTTCTGGAGACCAGAAGGAAACACTGCGCACATAGTGCACAATGCAGTCTCACATGAGATGGCTTATGGGTGACTGCAGAACCCAGATGTCTGCAACCTTGGAGGGGAGGTTACTATGGGGATGATAGACATTCTTTTTACCTCAAAATATATCATATATATTATCCTAACACATCATTATATCCAAATCTACCATTATGTAATCATTTGCATTCATTTAATATTCATTCTACATTAATCATCATGTCATTTTGTTGTGCGTTGCATTTACTACTAACAGATTCATTATGCATTAATCATCATTTCATTATGTTGTGTGTTGCATTTACTACTAACATATTCATACATTCGTCATAGCTAAACAATCCCAAGAAATAAGACAAACATTGCACACAGAGACACAAATTTATCGTGGTTCACCCCGCCTGGTCTACATCCACAAAGATCTGGCTTTCTTCACTGTTTTATTATTCTTCATCAAAGTTTATAGTGTTGCACACATTACAATTTAGTACGACTGAGGCTGACAAGACCATACTAATCTCCACAACTTGAAACCTTACCCTTGATTACAATGCATATATTTTTCCCAAAAACTAACTCTAAGATCATCTCCTCACACATGTCTCAGTAATAGTAACTCGATCTCCTCAGATCTCACAATACATATTTATATTACAAAAATGGGTTAATTTCCCATTATGACATTGACCAAAACCCTAACCCACTAACCCTAGGTGGATTAGGGTTTTCCACTTTCTAGCTCCTTGAGTGCGGTTGGTCCAAAATCCAACTGGTTTCCTCATTGATTTGTGTCCCTCTTCCTTCCTTTGACTTTCCTGCTTTACTGACGCTGCTTTTCCCTGTTTTTTGGTGTGTGATCCTTTTCTTGTCCATTTCCTAACTATCTTCATCAATTGTTGTGCTTTTCCCCAAAATTTCTTGCGCCAAAAATCCCCCAACACTCACCTATGGCTCGTCCCGAGCTAATCAAGTAGTGTGTGCCATCTAAACTGACTTCTCTAGCCCCTGGAACCTGCCTGAAATTTATTCAACTCGAGATTTTACTTGCGCACTCTTCTTTGCTATAGTCTCCACAGTATGCATAGTAATATGCTCCTTCAGCAGTTCTCCACTCCCCAATCCATTTTGTTCCATCTGACCCTTTGTTGCATCAATCTCAGTCAGCATTTGTTCTGCGCCTTCCTATAGTGGTTCCAACTATGCCTACCTTGACTTGTTTTTTGCTTGTATAGTCTTTAGCTCTGCCTGTAAATTCTTCAATCCTTGTGAACTCCTCAATCTGTCTGGGATTGTCATCATTTTCTACTTTCTCTTCAGTTCCTGCAACATGGTATTTACACCTTCCTCTTTTTGGTCTAACTCTACAGTTTTCCATCCTCCTGAAGATTTGTCCATAATTGTGTGCTCTTATATACATCTTTGTGGTTTCCTAAATGATCAATGCAATTCTCTTTATATGACATGTAACCTCCTACTCCCTTTGTGTTCTTACTTCTGGTGGAGTAGTCGGTACTAGGAGATCCATCAATTCTACAATGTGGGATCTGTAAGCATCCATAGCTCGTGTTATTTTTTCAATATTACCCTTTATGGGTACATTCTCCCCTTATGCGTTGTCAGCAATAGTTTTGAATACTTCCTCCACTTATTGCTCTAATATTTCAGTGCACTACTTTGTTTCATCTCTCCCAAATTTCACCTGGTTAAGTGTCATCTCCCATGTCTTACTTACTTCGTTATCCATTTGTGAACTCGTCGCATCTGCACGAGCCCTCGACTAAATTTCCTAAGCGACCCTTATTTGAAGTTTGTATAGTGCCTTTGTTGGAACCTTGGGTAGTGCCAAGTCCACATGATCTATTTCTTTAAATAGCTTCTACGATGTAATTTCATCCACCTTCAACATCCCCTAGGTGATACAAAAAATTTCATTCCCAATGGCTATTATCTACATTGTCTCATGTTGAGGAATTGTTCTCTCCTGAGAAATTTATGCATTGTAGTGAGTTGCAATTGTTTCAGTTCATCCTTGACCTCTGTCAATTTTCTGACTATTTCCTCCATTTGCTTCTCAACATCACATCATGCCTCTGTCGTGCAGTCCTGTACTTTATCTGCAACTAACTCTGCATAATCCTTTGTCAGTGTAAGTTGAGAAAATTCCTTGTGTGGCTTCATTTTCTTGCGATGACTTGTTTCTTGTAACATTGTTCTTTTCAATGGCAGATTCTCTCTCTACATAGTTGTAATTGGTATATCCATCTCTGGGAGACTTCCACCTCACGTTTCCTCCGGCATAGGAGTATTAGTATCATTTTACGCTCCTCCATTTGGTTCTACTGCATGCTCCTTTTGTTGACTTGGAGCCTTAGGGATAGTAGTTTTATGCCTTGTATTTTCTATGGTTGTACTACCCCCTATTTCAATATTACCCTTTATGGGTACATTCTCCCCTTATGCGCTGTCAGCAATAGTTTTGAATACTTCCCCCACTTGTTTCTCTAATATTTCAATGCACTGCTTTGTTTCACCTCTCTCGAATTGCACATGGTTAAGTGTCATCTCCCGTGTCTTACTTACTTCGTTAGCCATTTGTGAACTTGTCGCATCTACACGAGCCCTCGACTAAATTTCTTGCGCGACCCTTATTTGAAGTTTGTACAACGCCTTTGTTGGAACCTTGGGTAGTGCCAATTCCACATGATCTATTTCTTTAAATAGCTTCTACGATGTAATTTCATCCACCTGCAACATCCCCCGGGTGATACAAAAAAATTTATTCCCAATGGCTATTATCTACATTGTCTCATGTTCAGGAATTGTTCTCTCCTGAAAAATTGTTATTGTTGAGCTTGTTATTTTTTATGCGTTGTAGTGAGTTGCAATCGTTCCAGTGCATCCGTGACCTCTATCAATTTCCTGACTATTTCCTCCCTTTGCTTCTCAGCATCATATCATGCCTCTGTTGTGTGGTCATGTACTTTCTCTGCAACTAACTCTGCATAATCCTTTGTCAGTGTAAGTTGACGAACTTCCTTGTGTGCCTTCATTTTCTTGTGATGACTTATTGCTTGTAACATTGTTCTTTTCAATGGCAGAGTCTCTCTACGCAGTTGTAATTGGTATATCCATCTCTAGGAGACTTCCACCTCATGTTTCCTTTGGCATAGGAGTAATAGTATCGTTTTACGCTCCTCCATTCAGTTCTACTGCATGCTCCTTTTGTTGAGTTGGATCCTTAGGGATAGTAGTTTTTTTCCTTGGATTTTTTATGGTTGTACTACACCCTATTTCTTTCACGCGCTATGTTGCTTTCCTTGTATTTGCACCTCGACTAGTTGATTGTCGTGAAGTGACATCCTCTACTTGTTGTTTAATTTTTTATACCTTCTTTGGAATCATTGGCACCCTCCATTCCTCGGTTGAATCCTTCATGGCCCACTGCACTTCTTCTTCTGTGACACAATATCTCAATTGTAGCAACTCCTTTTTAGGATCCCTTTTTCCCTAGATCCACATGTTATGTTTGGAAGCCTTAAAACTTGTTATTCCTTGATTTTATGTCACCACTTTTGGTGGTATTCTCCATGTATTAGCCAACTTTTCATGCATCTCATCAAAAAGCATGGCGAACATGCTATAATTTTCCTTCCTTATCTTCAGATATGAAGTCTGCCATAATGTTGTATATTTTGTTGTGTGATACTTCCCTATCCTTTGGTAAAATTCATTGTATTTTGGTTCTCCCGAACCAATCAGTGTTATCACCATAATTAAGCAGGAATAATGAAACTATGTACTTAAATCATGCACATAATTACAATCTTCCATAAAAAAAATTAGTAGGTATGGATGTAACACCCCATGTTTTGAGCCCTCGTTTTAAATAATCTATTTTCTTAACTTTCAAGAGGCCAGAGGGCCCAAACAATAAAAAGAGGCCAGTGTGCCTAAGAAATGTAATGTTTTGATCATTATTAATAATAAATACATCGTTGGCTACTAGACGGACAAGGACTAGAGTTATAGGGGGCTATGATTCCACAAGAGAAGGGGGCTTGAGGGGCTAAATTTTTATTTCCTATTTTGATTACCCTTTTTGTCTAAGGGAGTGGATCAATTACGGCAGCTTCTTGGGGAAGGCCAAGAGGTTCTTGATTCCCCACGAAATTACTTAAACTTGCCCCTCGTCTGTCAGGGGGGTTCACTGATTGCTTGTTCGCTCATTCGTTCACTCATTCATTCGCTCATTCACTTATTCACTCGTCCACTTCCTCACTGGTTCATTCGATCACTCCTTGTACTTAGTAATTCATTCATTCCATCATTACCTATCACTCGTCCACCCTTCCTCATCTATGTTTTGGCTTGGGGAAAGGGAAACGAACTACTGAAGAGTAGCCATGGTATTGGTGGTTGTAGTGGTCGATGGTGTAATCCATCCATGAATTGAGGCATGCATGTCTAAGATGCGTTGGAATGTGTCCAGCTTTGTTCACAGCTACGAGTCCTGAGAGTTCCATCATTGAGATTTTGGACCAGTTGCATTGGAGCCTTGGAAGGAGAAGGACTACGTGGTAGAGAAGGGTGGAGGTCCATTCTATTTGGTGGTGTAGGCTGGGTAGAAGAGAGTTGGGTACTTTGATTTTTGCAAGTGTTGGGAAAACCTATGAGAGATTGAGTTTCAATTGGTTCAGGAAGCCAAGTAACACTCTGGAACAATCCTTGTGGATTCATAGCCGCTCGGGGGTGACGTTGTTGTTGAGATTTGGAACAGTAGTTTCTACGATTGGGTGGAATGTCCTTGGTCTGCAGCCAGTTGGTGTCTTCTTTTATAAATATAAGTTCTCTTTGTTATGGTATTATTTACCTATATATGAATGTATTCCGTTGTGTATTTATTTATCATTTAATTAAATCTTTAGAATATGCATACTTGTTGGTTATTGTTGTGCATGTCATTGGATCTTTTCTTTTATGCTTCCTTATTAAATTAAAAAGGTATAGCCAAGAGAAAGAATTCCAAGGGTGGGCTTGAAGGTAGCGTACCTCAGCCTGTGGGTGGCAGGGTATGTTATAGATTGGTATCAGATCTTCTGGTTGAAACACCAGGCCGGTATGGGCCAGGTCTGTTGATCAGAGTCTCGTGGTTGAAACCGAATTCTCACCTTGAAGTTGGAAAAGCTCAGAAGGACTGGCATTGCAGAATCTATGCAAGAGATAGAATGACAGATATCCTTTGTAAGGGATCGAAGGATCATGACCATCCCTTTAGAATTTGAGAGCAATATCCATTGTGGGATCAAGAGAGATCCGGGATCGTTGGATCGGAGGGCAAGTGAACAAGGATTGTCTGATGAAGGTGAAGCAAAAGGTTGAGTAGGTTTAAGTCTAATCCTTCAAATCTGCACACGAGAAAATGTGAGCCATAGATATTGCAGCGGTTTGGAGGATCAGCACTACGGGAGAAGTGAGCCCTTATGTTGCATGCAAGAAAATATCCTAAAGTCCAGATTTAATACGGACCATCCTTTAGTAGAGACACGTGTTCGTCGATCAGTTAGTTCGAAAGTTCGGCATCCAGGAGAAATGGAGTGTGTTGATTTGAAATCTCCTGGAGTCCCGAATTTCGTCGAATGTTGATCCCAGAAGAAACGCGGCAATAGATCTCGTAGTCCGGAGACTTGGTACTCCAGAGGTTTTCAAGTCTCTACAAGTGAAAAATGTTGAAGCCCGAAGTCGCGAAGACACGCAGACCATCAATTTAGGATCCCTTCGGGACCTCTCTCAATCGTTGGATCAAGCAGTGGAAGGATAGGGAAAGCACTTCAACGAATTGGGTCAAAGGTTGAAGATCAACCAAAGAAAATCTATGATCGTCGATGGTTGATGATCGGGCGTCGACAGAATTAGTGCCAAGTTCAAAGTTTTCCAAGAGAAACTGTCAATGGCTAAAGGAGGAAGGGTATGATGACGTGTCCTGCCATGTCAGCGTCCACGTGCCATGCCACATCAGCATAGTTTACATGTTAGCAAGAATATGGTTGATTGTCAATGGTCGAGAATCGGCTATATTTGTGAAACAACCTTGGTTCGCTAAGGAAAATCACCGACGGTCGATGGTCGGGGATCGGTGAGTTTGGTGAAGTGTTGAAGATCGACCAAAGAAAATCTTCGGTCGTTGATGACTAATGGTCGAGGGTCGGCGGATTTTGATGAAATTTTCATTCAGAAATAGAATTCATCGATCATCGATTGTCGATCGTCGACAGAGTAGGTCAACGGTCCAGATTACGTCTAATTGAAATCGACGGTGCAGATTGCCCCGTGGGAGCATATTACATCGGATGAAGGTGAAACCCTCGAAGCTCTGAAGGACAAAGTTAATATCCATCGTTGATCGGGAGGTGAATATGTGGAGGAAGGAGAGGACCTCTAGTATTTTGACACTCTAGTATATATGTGGAGAGGCGCGCTTCAGAAATACCTGAAGCCGAAGTTGCAAAGGAAATCCTAACCATTGATCGGGATAGGATACATGGCAGTAGATCCTACAGTCTAGAGACTTGACACTCCAGGGGGGATTGAGAGTGTGGACAGTCTGGAACTCCCAAAGCTGGAGTCTTTGAGCTCATGTTGACCATCAATCTCATCCCTCGATCAATTTTCAACTACACGATCTTCAATATAGTAATTCTAACACAGAAAAGTGCTAAGGAATGATTTAGCCCACGGTTTTGAGTCGTGAAGGTGGTTTGAAAGAAGCACCTGTGAAAAATTGAACTTTGTATCGAACAAAGGATAACATGGAAGTGTTATATGATGCAAATTGATACATATATGTTCTTCATGAATTGATAAGAAAAGGATCGGTAGAATTGTTTGGCAAATTTTTTTATCATATGCTTGATTCTAACAAAATGGTCACTTGCACATTTTGCAGAATTAAGGGGTTTAAACACATCAGTTCAAAATGCATATTCAAGAAATGGAAGAAGGAAAGGGAGCCTCTAGCCATGATAGGGGGGTCGAAGGCCAGAATATCAGAGTTAGTAATGCAAAGATAGAATCTAATGGACACAAGGGCAAAGGGGAGCAAGAAACATTGCTAGAAACGGTAAGAAGCGTTAAAATAGAAGTGTAGAGCTACAAAGAAAACAATGAGAGACTGATGAGAGAACAAAATCAGATAAATGCTCGAGTGCTACAGAGCTTAAATCAGTTGCAAAGTCAAGCCAAGAATGGGTCAAAGCAAGAGGAAGAAGGTAGGTGTCATGAAAGAAGAGATGATCGTGGAAGAGTTGGTCATTCAAGAAGTGCTAGCAGAACTCATAGACACCACTCACCTCCTTACTCAGTAGGAAATTTTTATGCATCAGAAGATTTCGTAAGAAGTCTAGAGGTGTCTCCTATTAGGAACCAAAGAAGGCGAAAAGAGGTGCACAGCTTGTAAGGAGAGCTGAGGAGCTCAAGCCACCATCCTTTGATGGTGAAAGAGAAAGGGAAGATGATGCCAAAGCATGGTTGCTTGGACTCGGGATATATTTTCAATTGCATAACTATTCATCAAACCTAGAAGTCGGGATTTCCACCTACCATTTACCGAGAAATCTGCATTGTGGTGGGATCAACTGAAGCAAGTTGAACATGTTCATGAGAAGAGGATCACTTGGAAGCAGTTCAAGAAGTACTTCCAGAAGGAGTACCTCTCGAAGCATTTCTATGACAAGAAAATGGTGGAGTTCTTTGAACTCGGGTTGAGAAGCATGACTATAGAAGAATATGAGAAGTTCTTGGGGTTGTTAAAGTATGTTGGGTTTATAAATGATGAAAAGGTAAAGATACAGAGTTTTTTGAGTGGAATGCCAGCCTTTTATAAAGAAAATATTAGGTATTATGAGCCCTAGACCTTGACTAAGGCCATCAGGAAGGATAAATACATGTATGAGCAAGGCGAGGGAAAAGAATCCTTGCAGAAATCTTGGAAGGATAAGAAGATGGAGAAGTTCGATCAGAGGAGGAAAGGATTCAAACCTCCCTTCAATAGGAATGAGCCTAATAGAAATCATCAAGATCAATATGCTAAGGGTGAATCCAAGAAAGAAGACTCCTTGGGAAAAAGGGGAAGACCACCAATCCAATGTTGGGGATGCAAAGAAGATTGCATGTACAAGGATTGTGCACACAGAAAGGATAGAGTGAAGACTATGCACAACATCCAAGAGGCTACAACAGTCGAAGATATGGGAAGGATTTATGCAGCCTTAGATGATCGACAATCAGAGTACCAATCCAATATGATCGAGGTGGAAGATAAGATTATAAATCAACATGTTTCTATTTTAATTGATTCAGGAGCAAGTCATTGTTACATTGATCCTAAAATAGTGGATAGATTACATTTGGAGAAAAGTAAGCATGGGAAATGAAGTTTGGTTAAGCTAGCCACTGGAACCAAAAGGAGAATCCATGATATGGTCAGAGGATGTTCCATAAGTATTAATGGTGTGAGTAAAAATGTTGATCTAAATATCATACCATTGGGGTCTTATGATATTCTAATTGTAATGGATTGGCTGGAAAAGCATCATGTTTTCCTAGATTGTCATGGCAATACATTTACATGTCTTGATCGATATGGAAAATAGAGCACTATGAAAGGAGTTCCAAGACCCATCTCTATAAGGGATATTTCAGCTTTACAACTGAAGAGATGTTTTAGAAAAGGATGTCAATTGTATGCAGCCCATGTGGAGGAGCCAAAAGAGACAAAGGAGCCAAGCCTTAAACATTTCTCGATACTACAAGAATTTGAGGATGTATTCCAAGAAATACCAGGGTTTCCACCAAAAATGGAAATAGATTTCTCTATTGATTTAGTGCCAGGAGTTTCCCAAGTGTCAAAAACACTTACAGAATGAGTACACCAGAGTTAAAAGAATTACAAATGCTGTTGGAGGAATTGTTGAAGAAAGGGTACATATGTCCAAGTGTTTCACCTTGGGTAGCAACAGTACTCTTTGTCAAAAAGAAGGATGGAACATTGAGATTGTGTATTGACTTTCGACAATTGAATAAGTATACTGTAAAGAAAAATTATCCTCTACCCAGAATTGATGACCTCTTTGATCAGCTAACAGGAGCAAAGATATTTTCAAAGATTGACTTGAGGTCAAGATACCATCAGGTAAGAATCAAGGAAGAAGACATTCATAAGACATACTTTAGGACCAGGTAAGGGCATTATGAATTTGTACTGGTGCCATTTGGAGTGACCAATGCACCAGTTGTCTTTATGTGCTTAATGAATGGCATATTCAAAAATTATTTGGATAAGTTTGTCATAGTGTTCTTGGATGACATACTTGTCTATTCTAAGTCTAAAGAGGACCATGAACATCACTTAAGACTGGTATTGCAAGTGCTGAGAGAAAATCAGTTGTATGTCAAGCTGAGTAAGTTTTCCTTTTATCAAAAGCAGATACATTACTTGGGACACATTATTTCATAACAGGGCATAGCAGTAGATCCAGAGAATATTGAAGCCATTAGAGAATGGCCAACACCCATAAATGTGTCAGAAGTCAGATCTTTTATGGTATTAGTTGGTTACTACAGAAGGTTCATAGTAGGGTTCTCTAAGATTTCTCATCTCATCACTTCTTTGCAAAAGAAGGGAACTAAATTTGAATGGACACCTAAGTGTGAAGAGAATTTTAAATTGTTGAAGGAATTACTTACTAGTGCACCTGTGTTAAAGATTTCTAACCCAAATGAAAGTTTTGTAGTATGTACAAATGCATGTAAGGAAGGACTTGGGGGAGTCCTCACACAAAATGGACATGTCATCGGTTGTGAGTCTATAAAGCTTAAGGAACATGAGAGGAACTATGCCACACATGACTTGGAGCTTGTTGCCACTGTCCACGCCTTGAATATGTGGAGGCATTATCTCATGGGGAAGAAATTTGAATTAAGGATAGACCACATTGGCCTGAAGTATCTTTTTGAACAACGAACATTGAATGCCAGGCAAACAAGATGGTTGGAATTTTTAAGTGAATATGACCTTGATATCAAGCATATCAAAGGAAAAGAGAATAAATTTGTCAATGCACTTAGTAGAAGAGTGCATCTCATGCATGCTACTGTTGTCAGTATGCATCAGTCAGACTTGAAGAGAAAAATTTTAGATGATCTTGTTACATATCAGCATTACCTACAGATAAAGGAAAGCTTACGGCAAGGAGATGTACAATAGAAAATAAAGGAGTATGAGATAAAGGAAGATGGATTTCTTATGCATAAGAATAGAATATATGTTCCTAGTTCTGGAGAACTGGGGAATTTGGTATTGAAGGAAATGCATGATGTTCCTTATGTTGGACATCATGGTTACCAGAAAATGATTACAGCAGTAAGAATCCAATTCTTTTGGCCGGGAATGATAAAGGATGTTGTTGATTACATCGCTCGATGTATGGAATGTCAGAAGGTGAAGGTTGACCATAGGCACCCAGCAAGTTTGTTGCATCCATTACCAATCCTAGAGAAGAAATGGGAAGTTATAACCATTGATTTCATAACTAAATTACCCAGGACAGCAAGACAACATGATTCAATCATGGTAGTGGTTGACAAATTAACAAAGGTTGCTCATTTTGTTCCTATAAAAACAACACATACAACGGTTAATATTGCATAAATTTACATGAGAGAGATTGCTAGGTTGCATGGGATACCTAGGAAAATTGTCTCGGATAGATATACAAAGTTTACCTCCAATTTATGGAGGGGATTGTTTAAAGGATTTGGTACAAATATAAACTTTAGCACAACATACCATCCACAGTCAGATGGGAAAACAGAGAGGGTCAACCAAGTAATTGAAGATATGTTGAGAATGTATGTGATGGATAAGCCATCTAANTGAGAATGTATGTGATGGATAAGCCATCTAAGTGGGAAGATTACTTGCACTTGGTTGAGTTTGCATATAATAATGGGTATCAAGCTTCATTGAGAATGAGCCCATTTGAAGCCTTGTATGGTAGCAAATGCAATACTCAAGTGAGTTGGGATAACCCAGCAGATAGAGAGGTACTTGGGTCGGAGTTTCTCAAGGATACGGAAGACTAGATGGTTAAGATCAAACGGAATTTAAAGGTAGCTCGGGATAGATGGAAAGTTTATGCAGATAAGAACATGGCAGCTACATAATTCAAAGTAGGGGAGCATGTACTTCTGAAAGTGAAGCCCAAGAAAAGATCTTTGAAATTGGGTAGTTGTACAAAGCTGGCAGCCAATTTTTTTGGTCCATTTTAAATATTAGACAGAATAGGTCCAGTTGCATTGCATGCTTCCATGAATGTGCATAATGTATTTCATGTCTCTTTGTTAAAGAATTATGGACATGATCCTAACCATGTTATTGATTAGCTCTAATTCAGGTAGAGACAGAGGGAGACTTTCAGGTCCAGCCAGTGCGAGTATTGGACAGAAAGAAAAAAATGCTCCAAAATTGAGTTATAGAGCTGGTAAAAGTTCAGTGGACCTGCTATGGTCCTGAAGATGCTACTTGGGAGCTTGAAGATGCCATGTGCGCAGAGTAACCATAGCTTTTTGAATAAATTCTGAGATTTTGATCGCTATTTTGTACATGCACTGAGGACAGTGCCAAAATAAGGGGGAGGGGATGTAACACCCCAGGTTTTGAGCCCCTGTATTAAATAATGTATTTTGTTAACTTTCAAGAGGCCAAAGGGCCCAAACAATTAAAAGAGGCCAGTGTTCCTAAGAAATGTTATGTTTTGATCATTATTAATAATAAACACATCATTGGCTGCTAAACGAACAAGGATTAGAGTTATAGGGGCTATGATTCCACAAGAGAGGGGGCTTGAGGGGATAAATGTTTATTTCCTATTTTGATTGCCCTTTTTGTCTAATGGAGTGGATCAGTTACCAGAGCTTCTTGGGGAAGGCCAGGAGGTTCTTGATTCCCCATGAATTTACTTAAACCTTCCATTGGTCTGTCGAGGGGGTTTTTTGATTGCTTCTTCGCTCATTCGCTCGCTCATTTATTTTCTCATTCGCTTATTCACTCATCCACTTGCTCATCGGTTCATTCGATCACTCATTGTACTCACTCATTCATTCATTCCATCCTTACCTATCACTCATTCATCCTTCCTCATCCGTGTTTTGGCTTGGGGAAAGGGAAACGAACTGTCAAAGATTAGCCATGGTATTGTTGGCTATAGTGGTCGTTGGTGTAATCTAGACATGACTTGAGGCCTACATGTCTGAGATGCATTGGCATGTGTCCAGCTTTGTTCACAGTTGTGAGTCCTAAGAATTCCAGCATTGAGATTCTTGATCAGTTGCGTTGGAGCCCTGGAAGGAGAAGGACTACCTGAGGGACTACATGGTAGAGAAGGGTGGAGGTCCATTCTCTTGGGTGGTGCAGGCTGGGTAGAAGAGAGATGGGTACTTGGATTGTTGTGGGTGCTGTGAAATCCTGTGAGAGCTTGAGTGTCGACTAGTTCGGGAATCCAAGTAACACTATGGAATTGTCCTTGTGGATTCATAGACCTGGCTCGAGGGTGACATTGTTGTTGATATTTGGAACAATAGCGTCTACGGTTGGGTGGAACATCCTTGGTATGCATCCAGTTAGTGTCTTCTTTTATAAATATAAGTGCTCTCTATTATGTTATTATTTACCTGTATATGAATGTATTCTGTTGTGTATTTATTTATCGTTTAATTAAATCTTTAGAATATGCATGCTTGTTGGTTATTGTTGTGCATGTCGTTAGATCTTTTCTTTAATGCATCCTTATTAAATTAAAAAGGCATAGCTAAGAGAAAGAATTCCAAGGGTGGGCTTGAAGGTAGCGTACCCTAGCCTGTGGGTGGCGGGTATGTTACAATGGAGCCCAGCTAAGTCGACTCCCCTTTGTACACTACGTTGTTGTTGTTATTACTCCTACAGGGGCTTCCCCTTGCAACATTTCCTCAAAAGTTTACATGCCATCAATTTTGTTGTGACATTCATTGTTGGATCATTTATCTATCTAATGACCATTCCACTGGAACCTCTGTCAGTACCATATTTTCTCTTTATCTCATCTGCCAGAGCTTTTTCTTTGGTTTTATCGTCCATGTATTGCTCTGGTTTTGTGCCATCTGTTGGTAAACCTATGATTTCTGCAATTAAGTCTACATCTATGGATATAGACCTATCCATCCATAACATGCCTCCATGTACCAATGCCAGTAGTTGTTTGACACAAACATTTACATGTTTTCCTCTCCCAAAGTTAGGAATTTCTAGTAAGTTCATGATCCATGTGTTATAAAGTCCTACAATCCATTGTTTTGTCTCCAAAATGGGATCCCCTAATGGACCCTCTCCTCTACTCTCCATGATCCAAGAAAGGATCCAGAGAAGGCTAAGAATAACTCAGAATGCTCATAATGGCTCAAGCAGACAGAGAAAGGGAAAAAATTCAAAGTTCCCAAAACTCAGTGAAAACAGCGTGATCGTGAAAAGCGCGTCGCAATATTTCGAAGGGCACAAACGGCTCGTCAAACGGAGTTACAGTTTGAAAGATATTCGTGGTCAAAATTACAGTCAAATAGGGCCAGTCAACAAGGGGGCACATCATCATCCGTACTATTGACGTCAGCAATTGACAGGGAAGGATGACATCAGCATGATGGTTGTTGATGTCAGCATGCCACATGGCAACACCAGAGGCTTCCACGTGTCACCCACCAATGGGATTTTTAGGGGTCCTTGTGGACCAGTAGAAAAGTGCCACATGGAACCCCAGGCGATGCCACATGGAACCACCCAGGAAGTGCCACGTGTCAGGTATAGATTGAGGGGACAGAGACGTCAGTAGACAAGTGGACTTATCAGCGGGCACCATGTGGCCCAATCAGTGGGTGACATGTGACATCCCCGAAACATCCAATATCAACCCGTGAACAAATTTCGAATTTAAAAAAAATGGCGGGTCCGCCAAATCTAGCAGACCACGCCAATTTTAGAAGCAGATGGAAGGACTTCTAGCAAGTATGCTAAAGTTAGCGAGAATCATATATTGCAATATATATATATATATATACAACCAACACACCAAAATGGAGTCCGGTAGGATTAGACCCCAGAACCTCTATCGATGCCCAAGCCTTAACAAATTTGCCCATA
Organism: Picea sitchensis; assembly: GCA_010110895.2. Classification (NCBI taxonomy): domain Eukaryota; kingdom Viridiplantae; phylum Streptophyta; class Pinopsida; order Pinales; family Pinaceae; genus Picea; species Picea sitchensis. The sequence goes on from SNQJ01S0019355.1 coordinate 63,731, forward strand.
ACCAATGCGCCATGGGTACCGCTTGGTATATCCTCCCATGGTTATTACCTAAAAGGTGCAATTTGCCCAAAGCCGAAGGAGGAGGCACAGAACATACGAACCTGCGAGCATGGATTTCGAGGCAAAGGACAGTCATCATTACAGGTTGCAGAGGGCACAGAAACCGAGACAGAATTTTCTTGGTCTTGGGAGTGCCAGAGCTGGATCGAAACGTGGAGGCAGTCATTTTTGGGTTATTCGACGCCACAAATTCAGTGGTGATGTTTGTTTTTTGATCTGAGCATTATTTCTGCAACTTGATTTCAGAATGAGGTATATTTATGTATTTGCCAAATTATTTTGTTGAGTTAATGAAAAAGCCTACCAATTTGAGAGCAGGAGCCAAAGACGTAATCCACCAGGGATGAACTCCGTTATCAAGTTTTTGTGTTCATATCTAATGCTTGTGTCTCTTCATTTTTTAGTTTTCCCTTCTTTAATGGTGCACTTTAATTTATGCTCATTTAATACAATTCTTTATAAGTCACGATGAAAAGATCTTGGATCATGTTGGTATCAGAGAAGTCATCTTTGACTTGAATTGTTGGGTGTGAATGATTAATAGGGCCAAGAATAAGCAGGGTGAAGGAACTCTTAAGACTTTCAATCCCAAATTTGGTCCTGTATCCAAAAGGAAGAAAACGGCAGAAGAGGACAAGCGTGATGAATGGGAGAAAAACTTTCACATGGTCTTTTATCGCATGTCAGAAATGGTCAAGCAAATGTATGGAGATTACAAGAAAAGGATGAAGAAGAAAGAGAAGAAAAAGGAAGCACATGCAGATGATGATGCTTCAGTAAACCAAGGAGCTGGATGAGATCCTCTTGAGCCTTCATCTTCACCTTCGAGTTCTAGTTCTTCTTCCTCTGAGCATTCTCATCATTCTAGCCATAAAGCCTCTTTTAAGAAACCATTATTAAAGCTTGATGTAAAATTTGCTTTACCTATGTTTAATGGAGATGCTAATCCTTTAAAGCTAGATAAGTGGATCTGATAGGTTGAAGTGTATTGTCGTGTCCAGCATATTGATGAAGAGGAAGTTAAAGCGCAACTAGCTTCTCTTTGGTTGGAAGGCACTGCTCTCATATGGTGGGAGAGCAAGCTTCAGGACAAAAGTAAGTGTGGTAATCTTCTTTCCTCATGGTTGGAATTTAAATTAGTGATAAGGAAGCAATTTTATCCATAAGGGTATTTACATAAAGCAATGATGGAATGGCAAACTTTAAGGCAAAGTAAAGGTCAAACTGTACAAAGTTTCATAGAAGAATTTAGGAAGAAAGCTCTTGCATTGAACATTCCATTGGATTCTTATGAAACTTTAATGAAGTATATTGGTGCACTTCACAGTTATATTTGACATAATTTTCTCTTATTTAACCCCACTAGTCTTGATGAAGTTTGTGTGCAAGCCACTCACCTTGAGAATAGGAGGAAACGTGTTCAAGAAGATCCCACAAACAAACCTTCCAATTTCCCATAGAAGATTTTTAAGAAGTTTAAGAGGAAAGACAAGAAGACCGCTACAGTGACGAGAGAAGAAGGAAAACCATCTTGCACTCATTGCAAGAAAAGTGGTCACGATGAAGAACAATGTTGGAAACTGCATCTAGAAAAGAAGCGGAAATAGTTCGGTGGAAAGGGGAAGTCAAAGATCGTTGCTATGATACAGCAAGATCTTGGTTCTGATTCAGGAGATGAAGGAAATATCACAGTGGTTGGAGTAAAGGGTAAATATTCTCTTCATGCTAATTCAAGTCCCAATGATGAATCTCATGTTGATGAATGAAAGAGGAATGAGTTATTTCATATAAGAGTTGTATCTAAACATACTAAGATAGATACATTATTTGATCTAGGTTCCCAAGTAAACTTAATATCTGAAGCACTTGTCAAGAAAATGGGTCTTGAAACGAAACCATGTCTGAAACCTTATCCTCTTGGTTGGGTATGTGACAAAGCAAAACTTAATGTCACCAAACAATGTAGCATCAAATTTGTTATTGCTTCAAAATTGATTGATGAAGTGGATTTGGATGTTTTACCACTTGATATATGTGGCATAGTGTTGGGAAGTCCTTATCTTTATGATAGAAAATCAGTCTTCTTTCGTCATGAGAATGAATACCACCTTACTAAAGGGGGAGTGGAATATATTGTTAGAGCTCTCAGCATGAGGGTAAATACAACACTTGTTAGTGCAGGGCAAATGAAAAGACTCATAAACACTAATAAGAGATATGTACTCATGGTCGTAAGAGAGAAAGATGTTGGGACATTCGACGTTTTCCAAGGGTGTGATCCATCTCATAAAATGGAATTAATTGATATTGTATCTATGTATGATGATATTTTTCAGGAACCAGATGGATTACCTCCTAAGAGGGAAATCCGACATGAGATACATCTTCAGCAGGATTATCCTCTTCCTAATGTGGGCATGTACAGGATGTCAGTTGTGGAGATGACAGAGATCAAGAAGTAGGTACAAGGATTATTATATCAAGGGTTCATCCCACCCAATTCATCTCCTTGTGGTTCTCCGATCACGATGGTGCCAAAGAAAGATGGCACATGGCGAATGTGTGTTGATTACTGGGCCTTAATTAAAATCACGCTGAAAAATTGATACCCTCTTCCTCGCATAGATGATTTACTTGATCAATTGAAGAATGTTGTCTATTTCACTAAGTTGGATTTGCATAGTGGATATCATCAAATCATAGTCGTAGAACAATATGCATGGAAAACTACCTTTAAAACCAAACAGGGATTGTTTGAGCAGTCGGTTATGTCATTTGGGCTTTGTAATGCCCCGACAACTTTCATGCGTGTGATGAATGATGTATTCAAGCCTTTCATAGATGACTTTGTAATTGTATATTTAGATGAAATTTGTGTTTTTAGAGGGACTTGGGATGAGCATGTGAGGCATGTAAAGCAAGTATTGGATACTTTGCAAAGGGAAAAGTTGTATGTAAAATTGTCTAAATGTGAATTTGGCAAGACTGCACTTGTGTACTTAGGTCATATTGTAGGAGGAGGACAATTGAAAATTGACCCTTCCAAAATTGATGTAATTGTAAATTGGCCTGAGCCAAAAACTGTAAATGAAGTTCCAAGCTTCTTAGGTGCAGTCCAGTATTTGAGGAGATTCATTCCCAACTTCTCCTTTATAGCAATTCCTTTGCATGGCTTAACCATTGTGAAGTACACTTTTCAATGGGAAGGAAAGAAAAAAAAAATCTTTCGACACTTTGAAGGGGAAGATCAGTACCTCACCAGTATTAGCACTGTCGAACTTCAACATCCTTTTGAGATCGAGACAGATGCCAGTGGATACGCCATGGGTGCAATATTGATGCAATATCATAAGCCTATGTGTTACCACTCTAAAACTTTTAACCAAGCTGTTGTTAACTATCTTATATATGATAAATAGTTGTATGCATTAGTCCAGAGTGTAAAGAAATGGAAGCACTACTTGTTAGGGAAGGAAACAATCATACATACAGATCAGCAACCATTACAGTATCTTCAAGCACATACCAAATTGCAACAATCTTGACACTATAGGTGGATGGGTTTTCTAAAACAGTTTCACTTGGTAATCAAGTACAAAAAGGGTACAAGTAACAAGGTAGTTGATATGTTTTCTAGACCTCCTATTGTTGCTTCTATTGTTTTGAAGAATTCTTCTTTATCTCATGATAGCTATGTAGAACAATATGTCATCGATGAATATTTTAAAGAAGTATATGTGAAGCTAACCCTTGGTGCACAGGTAGAGAACTATTGTCTATAGGGAAAACTACTCTACCATCTTGGAAAGCTATGTATTCCTACAAGTGAACGAGTCAATGTAATACGAGAAGCTCATACTTCTCTTGTGTCTGGCCATTTTGGGGTAGGAAAAACTATGGCTCATTTGCATAGGTTTTTTTTTTGGCCTTAGATGAAAGAAAACATAACTAAATATGTAAAGGGTTGTGTGATGTGTTCTACATGTAAGCCCACTAATAGAAAACTGGGGCTATACTCACCACTTCATGTTCCATCCCATCCATGGGAAAGTGTATCCATGGATTTTGTAGGGGGTTTACCAATTACCAAAGGGGGTCATGATTATTTGTATGTTGTAGTGGATAGGTTCAGCAAGATGTGTATCTTAATGCCATGTAAAAAGTAGATCATTGTTGAGTATATTGTTAATCTCTTCTTTCAGCGTGTTTGGGTTCACTTTGGATTACACACATCTATCGTCTTGGATCGAGATACTTGATTCCTTAAGGACTTTTGGACTAGCTTGTGGAGAATGATGGACACCAAATTGAAGAGGAGCACTGCTTTCCATCCACAGACCGATGGAAAAACAAAGGTGGTAAACCAAACAGTGGTACTTTTGATTCGAGGCTACTACAGCAAGCATCTCAAGGTATGGGATGAACAGATACCCTATGTACATCATGCGTACAACTGATCTTTACATTCATCCACTCATAGTTCACCTTTTGAGACATGTTTTGGGTACCTACCAAATGTTCCTTTGGACTTGATGTATGGAAGAGATGTCGATGTAAATGAAGAAAGAACAGAGGATAGAGCCTACAAGTTCATCTAGAGGATTCAACAGATACACCAAGCAGCCAGGGAACAGTTGGAGAAAAGTCAAGCACAGTATAAAGCTTGACATGACAAGCACATGGTTGATCATCAGTTCCAGGTTGGAGACCGGGTATGGATTCACATCAGCAAGGAGAGATTGAAGGGTGAAGGCAAGAAACTCAATCCCATTTGTTATGGACCCTTCACTATCTTGGAGAAAAGAGGTACCAATGCTTTTTGTTTGGATCTTCCACCTTATATGCAGATTTACTCAGTTGAGAACTTGAAACTTTTTTAACCTCCCATGATCATGGATCAAGACGAGGAAGTTTCAATACCATAAGTTGATGAGTTTGCACCTGAGTACTTAGATGAGCTACAGGAAGATATCATCTGGGACAGGAGGACGAGGAATTCACGTACGGGTGATGTTGATTATCTTCGAGTAGTCTTAAAAGGCACACATCCAAGAAAGGCAAAGTGGATCGAGAAGGACAAAGTGAGGGGACTCTTCCCTCACTTACCAGTTGATTGATGAAAGCTTTTGGTGGTCAAATAATATCTTAGTGGGAAGGCGTGATCCAAAAAAGGATCCAGAGAAGGATAAGAATAACTCAGAATGCTCAGAATGGTTCCAGTAGATAGAGAAAGGGAAAAAATTCAAATTTCTCAAAACGTAGTGAAAATAGCATGATCATGAAGAGTGTGTCGCAATATTTCTAACGGTGCAAACGGCTCGTCAAACAGAGTTACGGTTTGAAATATATTTGCGGTCAAAGTGGCGGTCACATAGGGCCAGCCAACAGGGGGCCACATCATCATCTGTACTGCACAGATGAAAAGGAAGGATGACGTAAGCATGATGGTTGTTGACATCAACATGCCATGTGGTAGAACCAAAGTCTTCCATGTGTCACCCGCCAATAGGATTTTCATGGGTCCATGTGTACCAGTAGAAAAGTCTCGCGTGGCACCCCAGGCAACGCCACGTGGCACCACCCAGGAAGCGCCACGTGTCAGGTACGGATTGACGGGACAATGACGTCAGGAGACAGGTGGACTTATCAATGGGCACCACGTGGCCCAATCAGTGAGCAACACGTGGCATCCTCGAAACATCCAATATCAACCAGTGAACGAATTTCGAATTTAAAAAAAATGGCGGGTCCGCCAAGTCTGGCGGACCACGCCAATTTTACCAACAGTTGGAAGGACTTCTAGTGAGTATGATAAATTTAGTGGGAATCATAT
>SNQJ01S0019355.1:70996-92471 GCA_010110895.2 Picea sitchensis
ACAACCAACACACCAAAATGGAGTCTGGTAGGATTCGAACCTGGAACCTTCATCAATGTCCAAGCCTTAACAAATCCGCTCGTAACTAATGCGCCATGGGTACCACTTGGTATGTCCGCCCGTGGTTATTAATTAAAAGGTGCAATCCACCTATATCCATAGGAAGAGGCGCTAACAGTATGGACCTACAGGCATAGATTTTGAGGCAAAGGACAGTCATCATTGAGGGTTGCAAAGGGCATGAAAACCGAGACGGAATTATTCTTGGGCCTGGGAGTGACAGAGTTGGATTGGAACGTGGAGACAGTCATTTTTGGGTAATTTGACACCATGAATTCATTGGTGATGTATGTTTTTTGATCTGAGCATTATTTCTGCAACTTGATTTCAGAATGAGGTATATTTATGTATTTTCCAAATTCTTTTGTTGAGTTAATGAAAGAGCCTACCCATTTGAGAGCAGGACCCGGAGACGTAGTTCACCAGGGACGAACTCTGTTATCAAGTTTTTGTGTTCAGATCTGATGCTTATGTCTCTTCATTTTTTAGTTTTCGCTTCTTTAATGGTGCACTTTAATTTATGCTCATTTAATACAATTCTTTATAAGTCAAGATGAAAAGATCTTGGATCACTCCATGTACATTTGTTGCGCAAACTTAGGGAATTTCCCTATGTCTTCCATCTCATGATCAACATACTTCATTTTTTTAATAGACCCTAACATGTCACCAACTACTTTAACTCCTTCAAGTATTTGTGGCAGTGATAGTGTTAACTCCTTATGTTTTCTTGGTGTTATTGGTGCAACAGGTTTTTCCCTAGTCTTCTTCTTTCCTACTAATGGCCCTGCCATTTCTTCATGGTTCTCTTCCTCATATTCTTCTGTGTCTGAGTCTTGTTGATTCGTGATGTCTTCCACCTGTACTTGTTCCTCTGACTGATGTGATGGCTCTGCTACATGTTGTTGTACTTCATCAGACTATATTCTTTCATCATCTTCCTCATTTGGCTTTGCATTTGGTTGCACTGTGCCTAATCCAAATTGTTGTGTGGGGTTCTGCTCTGTGCTAGGGTTTTGTGTTTCATCACGTGTGTCAACATCCATTTCCTATGTCGTTGAAACCTTCTCTTCTACAATTGTGGGTCTAACTGGCTTGATAAATGGAGTTGAAATTGCATCCACATCCACTACTCCTTCTAGTTGAATGTTTTCCCCATCGGTTGTTGTGTCATGTGGCGACCTTGCGACACTGTGTGTTTTCCTTGCAATCTGACTAGGAGCCCCAAACTTTGGTGGCACCATACTGCTAAATTATGAAAGGGTTTCTCTGAATCTTCACTGAACACCTCAGAGTCACCTGCTCGTACTGAGTTTTCTTCCTTAGCTCTCGTTTTCACAAAATCACAATGAGGTTTTACCTTTCACCTTTTATGTTTTTATAAGTTGTGCCATAATTGCTTTGTCGTGTCATACTTTTCTGATCACTTCCTTTTCCTTTTTCCAGCTGCTTTCTATATCGACGCGCTGCTTTTTCTGGCTTGTCCCAATTTTCTAGCACGCAGTGTATTCATGTTCTTTCTTACCAACTGTTATCTTTTGCGCGCTATATCATCTAACTACATGTGTACCACTTATCCATCTATTGCATCTTTTTGTATTTTTCTTCTTTTTCCACTTTTTTCTTTCTTTTCTTATTTTCTTTACTATATACACTATGTACAATTGTATTTTCCTGCGTTGCAACTACTGAGGGTTACTGGGTCGACTGTCCCTATACAGTTTCAGTCGACTGCCATTAACCATTCCTTGAATCTATTTTCTTGCTAGATCATCCAATTGTACAACACCTCCATCTGTGATAGATTTTATCTCATATGGCCCTAGCCAATGCATCCTGAATTTTCATGGGTGTTGTAAGTACTTGATGTCATAGAGGAGAACTAGATCTCCTTCCTTAAAGTTTTTCTTCTTAATGTGTCTATCATGCCAAGCTTTGTCTTTGTCTTTCTGTACTTCCTAATGGAAACCAGCCATAATCTTGTCCTCTTCTAGTTCCATGAGATGAGATAATATTTATTGAGTTGTGCCTCTTTCTGTCATGTTTGTAATGGTTGCAATGTGTAGACTAGCTATCAAATATTCCAAAGGAACTACTGCTTCCTGACCATACACCAATATGAAAGGTGTTTGCGTTGTGAGTTTCTTGCATGTGGTTATATAAGCCCATAATACTGATGGTATCTTCAAATCCTAATCATCCATGTTTACATTGCAAATTTTAGTAAGAGGATTCTCCAAAATCTTATTAAATGCTTCCACTGTTCCATTAGCCTAAGGATGGTATGGGGTGATCTTATGATGGTGTATCTCAAATTCTTCAGTCATTGCCTGAATGGTATTATTTATAAAATGATTTTCATGATCACTCATCAAATTCTAGGGCATACAAATCTTGTAATTACTTATTCAAACAGAAAGTGAGTTGTAGTTTCTGCGCTGCAATATTTTATTGTTGTTGCTTCATCCCATATGGTTAAATATTTTGTCATTGTAATGATATACCTTGCTCTTGATATTCTAGTTGGTGGATTGATTGGTCCTACAAAATAAATTTCACATTTGTCAAACACTTTAAGATTTACCTAAGGTTTTAAGGGCATCTCATCCCTCCTAGATGGTTTTCCTACCCTCTAACAAACATCACAAGTCTGGAAATACTCCTTTGCATCTTTAGAAATTGTTGGCCACCATAATCCTACACTTAATATCTTTTGCGCAGTGGCTTTTTCTGCATAATGTCCTCCATCTATTCCCTCATGTGCTTCTGCTAAGATGATAGGACGTTCATGTTCCATGACACATCTCCTTAGAATATTATCTACTCCTAGTTTATAGAAGTGTCTTGAAATATGTTGGTAATCTGCATCTCTAACCACCAAATTCTTCTACTTCTCAGTGGTGTATTCCTTTGGGGAAAATCCTGTACTCAAAAATTCAATGATATCAACAAAATATTCATCAACAATCTGCATTGAAAAGAGTTGTGCATCAGGAAAATTGTCCTCAAAGATGCTTGGTTCCTCTCCATTAGTTATCTTGGACAAATGATCTGGCCTTGCATTCAATCTTCCAGGTTTCACAACTACTTCAAAGTCAAGCTCTCGCAATAATAGCAACCATATACATATTCTTCCCCCCAACACTAGCTTGTTGACCAGATATTTAAGAGCAGAGTGATTTGTGAACATCTTAAAATGTTGGCCTAATAAATAGTGTCTGGACATTTGCAAGGCATACACCATATCTAAACCTTCTCTCTATGTTGTATTATAATTTTGTTCTGACTCAGATAGTTTCCTACTTGCAAATGTTATTGGGTGATCTATGTCACCTTCTCCTAGATGTGTTAATACTGCTCCAAGTACTATTGAAGAGGCATCCACATGAACATGGAACTCTTTTGACCAATCTGGAAACACTAGATTTGGTGTTGTCACCATTTTCTCCTTTAATATGTCCAAACTTTGTTGGCACTCATCATTCCACTGAAACTTGATATCCTTCTTTAACAATTTCTCCATAGATGCAGTAATATGTGTGTAGCTCTTTATGAACTTTCTATAATATCCTATATGACCTAGTGTAGCTCTTAATTGACGCACTAACTTAGGTGGTGGTAAATTAACAATGACAACAATATTTGCAGGATCAACCAACAAACCATGTTTACACACCACATGCCCTTAAAACATTCCAAATGGTGCGTTGAATATGCATTTCTTATTGTTCAAAGAAATTTGACATTATCTACACATGTCTAACATTGATCTTAAAACTTCAACATGATCTTTCAATAGGCTAAATATTGTCCAATCATCCAGATAAACCTCCAAAAATTTATGTATAAAATCTTTAAATGCAGCTAACACTACCCTTGAAAAAATAGCAGGGACATTCTTCAATCCAAAGGGAATCACAATGTACTAGTATGACCCCCATTCTATGGAAAATGTAGTCTTATGACGATCCTATGGTGCTATTCTGATCTGGTGATACCCTAAAAATCCATCAGTAAATGAGTATGCTTCTTGTCCTCCTACATTTTCCAATACCTTATATGTAAATGGAGTATGGAAGGGATCATGCAGACATGCATCATTCAACTTCCTCAAGTCTACAAATATCCTTATTCCCCCTTGCTTCTTCTCCTGAAATACCACAGGGCTAATCCACTTAGATTCTTCAACACGTTCTATTATACCATCCTCTAACATTTTATCAATATATGCCTTCACTTTCTGTTTATATACAAAATTCAGCCTACATGGTCTTTGTCTTATTGGTCTGGCATTTGGTCGCAAAGGAATCTCCATTTCTCTAAGTTCTTCTGCTACCCCTTTCATTTCTGAAAAATGTTCTTGGAAATAGATCACTATACTCGTGTAGTAGTTATGTTATCCTTTCCACTGTCTCTTTGTCCCAATAGTCACCAATACGTGCAATCTTTGATTTCTCTTTTGTCCCAAGATTTACCTTCTTTATCTTCAGTGGTGCAGCAAATTCTTCTGACTGTAACTATGGACCTTCTACTTCTCTTTCCCCTTCAACTTTTGTTATCTGAATATTGCACAGGTTTTCTTCTGCGACGTGGTAACAATGTAACAATTGTCTAACTATTTGTCGATTTTCATTCAAATAACATGTTATAATTTCAACTTCAGGTTCTTCAGAAATATTTTCTTTTATCAACTTCATTGTTGCATCCATCACTCGATTCTCATGTTCAAATGCAAACATAATCATGCAATTCTGCTGCAACTCTGTCCAATTTCCAATTCCTCTGTGCAGTTCCAATTTTGTATACCAATTTCTTGGCATGGATTCTAATGTATGGATAAAGTGATGTGGCCATTCCTATGGAGGTACTATTATCCATTGGGTTATACATGTTTTTATCTTTTCTCTGGGATGTCATATTCCCTCGTACTTCTCCATGTGTTTATTCTCCTTTTTTGTGCCAAATCTAATGTGCGGTAATATTTTGCATTGATACAATTCCTGTATATTTTCTTTATGAGTAACCCACCAACGTGCAAGTGTTTCTTTAAAGGCAATGCCTAAAACTAGTAACCTGTAACTTTCCAGGATTTCTAACTCAAATTTTGTTAAAAATTATTCCACATCATTTTGACAATAAAAACTTGGAGGTTCCCTTACCTCTGTGCCAACCCATCTTAGTGCACGCGTCATTCTTACACATCTTCTGGTAGATATCTCTTGTAAGCGTTGTTGCCAATTCTCCAGTCCCGTGTCAAAGTCAGAGGCACAAGAACTGATGTTTCTCCAACTAAGCATTCCATCTGTTGTTGGGTTAATGTAATCTTCCTCACGCACGATAGTTTTGTAAAATTGATTTCTTTCTTCTGTGATAAAATTTTTTGTCATTGGTTCAACATATCTGCCACCTTCTAAAGGATCTAATGGTCCTATGAATTTATATTCTCCTGAATCAAAGATCATTTTCTGGGTCTTCAAGTCGATGATAACTTGATTGTCAAATGCCCAATCCAGTCCCAACAATGTTGGATAAGGTTTAGTATTATCCACTATATCAATTACCTCAAAATATTCCATAGTGTGCACACCATTTAAATCCACCAATATGCATTTCAATCGACCAATTGGTATCACCCTATGTTGGTTTTCTAGTTTCAACTGAATAGGTGAATAACCTAGTGTAGGTTCCCCCATACATTCCCATATTTTCTTAGGAAGAACATTTACCTCAGATCCCAAATATAATATGATGTCACCCATGTTAAAGTCTCTAATATTTCCATTCAGTCTGAACTCCTTATTTGTGCTTGTCTTCCTATGGACATGATTTACTGTCTTTTGTTATAGTTGTATCTCTTCTCCAGAATTGCATTTTTCTAATCAACCTTGTAACATTTGTATAGATGTTTGATCATTCAATAACTTCAAGCAATACAACATTAAGTTTCTTACATTACTTACCTTTTCTGAAGGTTGATCTTTGTCGGTATGATCAAATGGATGAGGCATATCATATATAAGCACATCATATCTTGGTTGTGCATTTGAAGTAGAAGCAAAATTCTTGTCTGGCTTGTTTGAATGTCTCTTTCTCCTTGCGCGCATCAAAATGATGTTGAGGTGTTGTATTCTTTCTAATCCACTAGTGTTGGTTCTGATTCTAATTTCCTCCATCTGCTCCTATCTTGGTTCCACCTCTAGTAACTATATTTATCTTTTCCCATCATCTTCTATAGTTTCCACGGTAATCCATTGAACATTCTAGTTATTTTGATTCCTTTTGTTCTGTATTTTTGTTAGAAGTGTAGGACAATCTTTTGTAGTATGATATGGTGTGCAACAATACATGCATGTTGTTGGTGGTAGTGGACAATCCCTTGAATAATTTCCAGGTTGTTGACAATTGTGGCAGGTTACTGGTCCTCTGCCTCTTCCAAATCCTCCTCTTTTGCGTCCTCCTCTTCTGAATCTTCCTATGTTACCTTGATTATCTGCACATGGTGTATTATACTATGGTACTTCATTATATTGTGGTGGCATTGTAAACTATTGCGCATTATTATACTGCTGCGCAGGTGGACCTATCATTACTTCAGCTTGAATCCTATAAGAATTTGAAGTCCTCTCCTTCATAATCTCCATGGTTCTACAATCCTTATCTTCATGTCCTAAAGACTTGTAGAAATTACAGAATGTACTCTTAGGCAATGTTTGTTATTTTTGTATGAGTGGACAATGATAGGGATCATTGTTGGCCCTCGACCAAGTTTTGAGGAAACAATGGTCGGGTTTGACCACTTTTGGACTCCGACAGGCTGGTCAAAGATGGAGCACCCAAGTGGAGCTGAGATCATGGGATCTCACTTATTTTGTGGACCCCGCAAGGGGTTCATTAGGGTTTTTGTATTAGGGTTTTGGGATGTCGGCCCATGGGTTTACCCATGATTAGGCATTGTTGTAAGGGATGTAAAAGTATATATAGGAAGGAATGTAATGTAGAGGTAGTGAAGTGTTCTTAGTGCAAGCAAGGTAGTATCTAGCTAAGTGCAAGAGGCAAGTAATTATGAGTTGATTTCTGCAATAGACCATGTATGCAAGGCTCTGTGCTTAGTAGAAGAGTTGTCTTCATGCCTTGACTTCACTTTGGGAAGGTGGATCTGGTGCTTAGGAAGTAGATCACCTGTCCAATATGAAGCTTGGATCTGTGGCTTAGTGCACATGAGAATATGAATGTAAGATATTGAAGCAGAATAATAGAAGGAGTTGGTGGCCATAGCCCCACATTGGGGTGAACCATGTATATCATGTGTTGATGGTTTGCTTTGTGTTGTAATGTTTATGCTGTGAATTCTTTTAGTGCATTGAATGTTATGAATGATAGATAGACCTATGAATCCTTAGTGCTTTGTTTATGTTGAATTTGTTATATCTAACTTCTAATGCTAAGTGCGATGCATATTTTCTCATTGTTACTCAATCGATATGTACTTAGGGTTGATCTATTATGTGAATAAGGCTAATATGTTAATGAATGTTGTTCCTAATTAATCTACGAACTGTTGTAATCACAGATCTGTGTCCCAGCTTGGTTACAGACACCTGAGTCCTGTAACCCCCCCTACCTCTACCTCGGCTGAGACTTCGCCTGCTTCGCAGGTATTGTCGAAAGGGTCGGTAGTTAGGGTTTTGTTGGTGCGTTGTTGAAGCATTGAACCCTGGGTCTGCCCCTGTGCCAACAAATGGTTCCGTTGTCGGGACCTGAAACTGTGATTGTTGGGAACTGAAAGAAAATAGAAGCTTTGTGCGTAGATATATTGTTGTAGTGCGTAGTAATCTACTTGACTTGTGAAACTTTGTGCTAAGAAAGAGACCTGATCTGAAGAAAAAGAGGTAAGATATTGAAATAGGTAAAGCTTTGTGCTTAGATAGAACAAGATAAGTGGAAATTTTTCTTTTGTAAGCATGAATCTAGGTATGTTTGATAGATTTTGTCCTAGCCTAAAAGCTAGGGTACAGTTAGAAGAAAGAGTTGATCTGAATAAATTTGATTGAATTAGAGAAAGATATGTGTTAGCACAAGGGCATACCTAGGGTTCAATGCTTACAATATCACACCAACAAAACCCTAACTATCGGCCCTTTTGGCAACACCTGCGAAGCAGATGAAGTCTCACCCGAGGTAGAGGCAGGGGTGGTTGTACGACTCAGATTCCTGCAACCGTAGTTGGGACACAGATCTGTGATTGTAACACCTTAACAGAGCACTTAGCAGTTATAGTTCATTAATATTTAGTCTTAATTTACAGTGCAACTAAGCCCTAACAATAGATCAGTGCAGTGTTCACATAGATCCAGTAGATTCAAGCACTAGGCATACCAACATAGATCAGATCTAGAATACATCATTTAGAACTAAGCTACCATATTAGATTATTCTAAGCATACATCAGTGCACTAAGCATTTAACCACATAATAAAAGAACAACCATAAAGCACAAATAAACCACAACACGGGATATACGTGGTTCACCCCCACCCTGGGGCTACGTCCACAAACTCTTCTTCTTTATTTCCTTTTGTCAATCTTCTACATGCACAGAGCTATGATATCTTACTCTGCAGAGGATAGGATATCTGCGCGCACTCCACTAGATCCTCCTTCCCTGAGTTACAGTACAAAGCCTCTTCACAGTCTCTTACAATCTCTTGCACTTAGCTCTGCAAGTTCTCAACATAGCATGCACAAAGCACTTACAAGTTACACTTAACACAGTTTCTAGCCTCTCTTCGATCACATAGATCGAACTTACTTCCTACATCGCCTAGATTTCTATTTATACATTACAAAAAGGGCCTAAACATGGGTAAACCCATGGGCGGACATCCCCATACCCGTTACATAAGCCAAAACCCAAAAATCCCTAAAAAGGAGGCAAGATCCCATGATCTCTGCTTCGACTTGCGCTCCACCTTCAACAGCCTGTCGAAGTCCCAAAAGTAGGTCAAACATGACCAAGAATCCTCAAAACTTGGTCAAGGGCCAACAGGCCCCCAACACTCACATGTGACTCGTCCCGAGTCACTCTGGTCTGGGTAGCTCTGCTTCGCTGCTTCGACCTGCTACTGTGCCACGGCCTCCTATTCGGTGAACTCTTGGATTACTGCTTCGCTGACAGGTCCCTCTAAACATTGTTCATCTACAATGACGACTTGCTCCAGTTCTACTCCTCGGCCTTCAATCTCTGTGAATAGTTGGTAAGCATCATCCTGTGTTGGTTGGAGCCTCTGAGTCACTTCCATGACTTTTATCTGAATGGTATGGACCTACTGTTGAGCAGTGCATTGTTCTTGGGATCGCTTCATCCTCTCAACGGATGATAGGGGCTTTAACTGTGCCTGTATTGTTTATGCTTGTTGCTTTGCCTCCTGGAGCTGTGACTCCAGTGCCTTTAGTTCAGGATCCTCAGTGAGTCACTCATAAGTCTGGGCACTGTGATCACCTAGTTGTTTACATTCCATGGCGAGGGCCTTGATTCTCTCAACTGTCCTTCGAGCAGTTGCTTCTCTTTGATCTCGTACATCCAGCGGAGTGTTGGGCATTGCTCATAGCTCTAAGTCTATTATTCTTTGTTGAAACTATTGGATTGCTTCCACGAGCTGCGCTACTTGATGCTCCACTCGGTCTTCTTCCTTTGGCTCTAAGCCCGTCATAGAGCGAAGTGCTATGTCAACTTCTTCTTTGACTCCAAGTTGCTCTGCGAGCAACTGCTCTTTTTCTTGCTTGACAAGTGTTCTCGGTGAAACAGTCGACGGACTAAGTAGGCATGATGTAATGGATCTCTCCAACGGATGAGAGGCCTTCATCAATGCGGTTTTGTCGATTGCGGCGCGGTCCCAATGGTCTGATGGCGAGTCTTCAGGCTATTACTGTTGTTCTAACCATTCGAGTCATCAGGCTAACGGTTATAATGCTTTCAACGGCTATATTGCTTTGCCATGGAAAAGTGCCATGTTGCGTTGTTCTGATATCCCGACGAAGTTCCAGTCTTGCAAACCTTCCTTCTACGAAGTCCCCTTTGGAACCTTCTGTAACCTTTCTATCTTTTCTCTCTTCTTACTGAGATTTCTAGCCTTCTTCCTGGTGATCTTCGTCTCAGTATTCCTCTTTCCATTATGATTCTTATCTCCTTTTGGCATAGTAACTTCACGTTGTTGAGATTCTTTCATAGGGTCAGAGAGTAATATGTCTTCTTTATCTGGGGTAGGTGTTCTACTCATCTGTGAGTCTGCTTGTGTTCTTTCAACTTCGACATCCAAGCTTCTGGTTCTAAGTAGCTTCGATATATTCTCATGTTCTTCAATCAAGTGTGCTATCCTCCTAGTCATAAAATCTTTTAATTATTGCTTCTTTTGCTCTAAGACTTCTTCTTCTTTCCTTCCAGCTTGATCTGTTTCAATCCAAGGTTTTCCTAGTAATATAGAAAATGGGGTGATGTTCTAAATAAATTTAACAATCTCACAATATTCCTCTGTTGAGGTTCCATGAGAACTCATAGATATCTGGGTGAGTCTTCCACATAGGGTTATCAACTTTCCTCTAAATAATCCTATTCCTCCCAATGAAGGAATCATAGCAGACTTTCCTAAAGTTTCCCAAGTTCTTTCTGTCGTGATATTTACTTGTGTTTCATCATCCAGAACACAGTCAATGTCGAAGTCTCCTATTCTTGCTTCTATGCATTCTTTTTCTTGGAAAATATCTGATAAGTTGATATTTATGTGATCATTTAGGGTTTCTTTCATTTGTAGCAATACATTCTCTGATTCTTTATGGGGTTCTACCATGTTCTCAGTTCCTTGACCTCCCTTAGGGTTTTTTTGTCTCATATTCATTCTTTCAAGATTAGAAATCATTCTAGGGAAATCTAAAACTTTATGATCTGTGGCACAATCACAAGAGACACATCATTTATCCTAGGAAACCCTCATGGGGAAGAAAACCCAGCAAAACTTCCTTATTATAGATAGCCAAAACAATGCCAAGAGATAACTCAAACAAATACAGAAAGTCCTCTCCTAAAGATGTGCCTCTCTCTCTCTCTCTCTCTCTCTCTCTCTCTCTCTCTCCAACTGTAGCTCTGAAACTTGTCTCTCAATGAACAAATGAGTGTGTGTCTAAGTGAGGCAATAGCCTCCTTATTTATACAAATATGGCACATGTGAAAGTGTCTTTTCACTGGCAGAGCCGACTTCTTCTTCTGGGTGGTTATAACCATCTTTATTATATTTTGGGGCCTCTTTGATATATTATGGGGCCGACTTCTTCTTTTGCCTATTACAATTACATTATGACCAATCCGCAAAAGGGGATTTGGTCTTTTACAATGGCTGACATGATCAATCCACAATGGGGATTGATCCAATGAATAATATATCAAATAATAATTAGAATACACTTTGCAGTTACATTATTTCAACAATAAGAGCGTACTAGAGAATCATAAAGAGAAACAATCAGAGAAAGCTCAGACTATGTTAGTACAGTTAAAAGAAGCAATGAATAATCACAAAGATATCAGTTTACTAGATATCTTGAAAGAAAAATAGCACATAAGTACAAGAATAGGAGACTTCCACATAGACTGTGTCCTGGATGAGGAAACACAAGTGAATATTATGACAGAAAGCACTTGGGAAATATTGGGGAAGCCTATTATGGTGCCTTCTTTAGGAAGAATAGGCTTGTTCAAATGAAATATGATAACCCTATGTGGAAGAGTTACTAATGTACCTATCATCATCCATGGAACATCGACAGAAGAAGAATTTGAAGTTATTAGGTTTGTTGAGAACAACGCCCCTTTTCCTCTTTTGTTAGGAAATATTTGGATCAAGGAGGATCATATCAGAAGGAAAGCAGAGGAAGAAGCTACAGAAAATAAAATGCAAGAACTAAGGGATCTCATAGTTAGAAAAATAGATCGACTGATAGAAGAACGAGAAGTTGAGTCGAAGCAACAGAAGACCAGAGAATTAGCTATTGAGGTTGAAATAACGCAAGAAGGTTTGAAGGACATGTCCATACAAGAAAGAAGCATATCCACCCAGGAAATAATAAGAGAAGGGATATTAACTTCAAAACCTTTGAGAGCACATCAACAGAGCAAAGCTACCATGCTAGGAGAAGATAAGAATAAGAATAGAAAGAGGAATCCAGAAACTTCGATCATGGGAAAGAAGGCAAGGAATATCAGTAAGAAGAAGGCTAAGTTGGAAAAGCTACAAGAAGTTGCAGAGAACAAAGGAAATATTTCACAGATTGGAACTTCGCAGGAGGCGAGTTTGCAGGATTTGAACCTCGTCGGAACAGCAGAACCGCGCAGAATGGGACTTCACCCTGGTGAATCTATATGACCGTTGGAGGAACCCCGACCATTAGAACGATGCTATGAATGACTATAAAACACATTTATGGGAAAATAGATCGTGTTTGGGATGTTAAGACCACGCCACAACAGACTGATTCGTATTGATTGAGGCATTCCTGTCCATTGGAGGAATCTATTATGACGCTTGCTTATTTAACCCGTCGGGCGCTGTGTCGGGACCACTTTTTGCTACCCGTGATTATCTGAAATAGGAAACAAAGTGATTGTGTGTGTCGAACTGTGATATCAGACCTCGCCATCTGTTGTTTACCCAGTTATCTGACCACCTACCCTGACTTATTTGTTAACAGTGAGAATGTCGGTCGAGTGCACCGAGCTAGAGAAATCTGTTAAAGAAGTTTTGAAGAACTTTATGGATGATAAAGCTATGTCTGAGCAAGTACAGGCATCATCGACTAGGGGACTGCAAGCTTCCCCCTCGACTGGATGCCTCTCAAAACATGCCAACCCTGCTACCGAGAAGCGAAGTAAGCATCGCAATGATCTGGCTAATGCGAAGCAGATCTTGTCGATCTTACCTAATTGCATCCCACCTTTGGCTAGCACGGTTAACTGTGAAAAAATTCCACGAGATTTCAAGTATACATTTATCACCACGTACATCCTGAAGGGGATATGCGTAGAAGGAAGCCAGTTGGGACAGATCCCAGCATTGACTAACAACAATTTCAATCTCGATGACAGAAAGAACTATGCGATGCTTGCACCTCACAGATATTTGATGAAGACAACTAGGAATAATCCCTGCATAGTCTCCCAGCCGTGGATTAAGGATCTCGCGAAGTCTATGATACTTAACGTGATGAAGATCCCTCACTTTGGCTGACATCAGGAGGTTAACGCTTGCATTAAACTCCTCTTGTCATGCTATCATGAAGAATATATATGGCTCGACAGGCGCATTATTGTGGATCCGATGTTGATCCACTTGATCACATTGCTGAGAATGCAGGGACCTGACCCTCAACAGTTCTACCCAAGGAAGACTTCAGATCGCTTCTTGGCATAGCAAATAAAGGAGGCAAACGACGAAGTTGAGAAGGGAAAGCGAGGCTAGAAGGTAGCCTCTATCCAGGAGGGCACAATGTGCCTTGCTTTTCAATGTATAGCTCACAACCTAGTCAGAAAGAACTGCCCCATGTAGGTCATCGGGTTCATGGTGGACCTCACAGGGAAGTGCGTGGAGGGGATGCAAATGAATTGGGTGAGCTACCTCATCAACGAGCTGCAGAAATACTATCGTGAAGCGCAGGATCAAGGATACAAGTTCCATTTCAGCTCGTTGTTGGTGTTGATCGAATTTGTTGCTTGTCAAATGTCCAAAGGAGATACCTTCCCAGAGATATAACCTTTGGAGCCATTGGATGTGAAGTTCTCCACTCTATGGTACACGAACGACATTTCAAAGCAGTGGAAGTCGAACGCAATTTTCCATGCCTACTATCAGCAGCTGAAGGTTGCCATAGAATCGCTCCCTCGCATGACTTTGCGAAAATTGCACCAGTACAGGCCATTAGTTAAGTTCCGCGCATATCGACATTTCATTTATATCACTACACGCACGGATGAGAGCAAGGATAAATTACAGTCCTACTATAAGTTGACCGATGAAGATATGGAGGAGATCACCAAGGAATGGCCGACAGAGTTCCTTATACAGGTCGATGATGCAGAACTCTCCGACCCTAACATCATAGGAATCCCCTTGGTCACCTGAGCCGATCATGTCAGACAGAACAGCGTGAAGAAGAAGAAGAAAAAGGAGGAGGTCCAAGACATAGAGACTGACGAAGAGGACAGCGCCTCGGAGGAAAGTGGGCCTAGCTCGCCCACAAGAGGAGGAGGAGACGAAGTAAATCAAGAACGAGGAAGGGAAAAAGGAGAAAGGTAAGGAGAAGCCAAAGTTACGCCGCCAAAGGACCCCCCTACCGAAATAGAAACATAGAAGAAGAGGAAGGATTCTCCACAGAAACCCCCGGCAATAAAGAAGACCCGCGCAAGTAAACCCTAGATGGAGGCCACCCTCACAGAAGATGATATAAGCCTAGTCTACGGAGCGATGGAGAATGCGTATGAGGACCTCTTACAGAGATATGGCGCGAGGCAAGAAGAGTTGTATGTATGAGTTGAGAAGGAGATGAAGGAGATACAACGAGCTATTCCAGTTAGTCGCGCAGTACCTACTGCGCCCTCCTCATTGGACACTGCATAGTTGGGGGATGAACCAGCCCAACTTCATAGATTGTTAGAGGCAACAGAGGCTCCACTTCAGCAAGCCCAAGAAGAAAAGGAAAAGGCCACAGAAGCCTTGAAGAAAGAGAAATAAGAAACCTTGGAGAAACTACGAGTTGCGCGATACCGTGTGACCGCTTATGAAAATGAAAAGGTTTAGTTCCGGGCGATGCTCGAGGAAGACAAGGCGAAGATACAGAGGGAAAAGGACCAGTTGCTCGCAGAGTAGACTACAGTCAAGGAAGTAGCGAGCAAAGCACTTTGCTCTATGTCAGGCTTGGCACAGGAGGAACATAAGGTAGTTGAGGTCCAAGGGACAAAGCTCGTTGAGGCCATCCAACAGCTTCAAGAAAGGGTAACGGATTTGGAGCTTCAAGAAGTACCTAGCACTCTGCATGAAGTGTGCGATCAGAGGGAGGAAGTCGCTAAGAGAGTAGTGGAAAGGATCAGAATCCTCGCCTCATAATGCAAGCAGCTAAGCAACAAAAGCACGTAAACCTACGAATGCCTCACGGAAGACCTGGATCTTAGGTAGTTGGAAGCGCAGCTACAGGAGGCACAGCAGCAAGCACTGACAGTTCAAGTGTAGATGAAGTCACTCACTGCGGTCAAGAGAATGAAGATATAAAAAGAACAACGCGCGGCCCAACAACAGGTTATTGCCATCAAGGGAAGAGTAATGGAAGTTACACAGAGGCTACAACCGGTGTTAGACGAAGCCTGTATGGTGTTTGAAGAGATTGAAGGACAAGGCTCGCAGTTAGACCAAGTGGTTGCGACAGTGGAACTGTGCCTGGAAGGGCCTGTTACAAAAAAAGTACTCCAGGAACTTGATAAGTAGGAGGCTAAGGTGAAGCAGTAGGTCGAGGTAGCTCGAGCTAAGATCGAGGCATTCGAAGCAGTGTTGCCTAGATCTGATTGACTCCGAAGGAGTCACAGGTGTGTGTTGGGGGTCTGTTGGCCCTCGACCAAGTTTTGAGGAAACATTGGTCGGGTTTGACAACTTTTGGACTTCGATAAGCTAGTCGAAGATGGAGCGCCCAGGCAGAGCTAAGATTGCGAGATCTCACTTATTTTGTGGACCCAGCAAGGGGTTCATTAGGGTTTTTTATATTAGGGTTTTGGGATGTCGGCCCATGGGTTTACCCATGATTAGGCCTTCTTGTAAGGGATGTAAAAGTATATATAGGAAGGAATGTAATGTAGAGGCAGCGAAGTGTGCTTAGTGAAAGCAAGGTAGTATCTAGCTAAGTGCAAGAGGCAAGTAATTCTGAGTTTATTTGTGCAACAGACCATGTATGTAAGGCTCTATGCTTAGTAGAGGAGTTGGCTTTGTGCCTTGACCTGACTTTGAGAAGGTGGATCTGGTTCTTAGGGAAAAGATCACTTGTCCAGTGTGAATCTTGGCTCTGTGGCTTAGTTCACAGGAGCAGATCAATGTAAGAGATTGAAGCAGAATAATAGAAGAAGAAGCAGTTGGTGGACGTAGCCCCACACTAGGGTGAACCACGTATATCATGTGTTCATAGTTTGCTTTGTGTTGTAATGTTTATGCTGTGAATTTGCTTAGTGCATTGAATGTTATGAATCATAGATAGACCTATGAATGCTTAGTGCTTTGTTTATGTTGAATGTGTTAGATCTAACTTTTGATGTTAAGTGCAATGTATATTTTTTCATTATTAATGCACTGATCTATACTTAGGGTTGATCTGCGATGTGAATAAGGCTAATATGTTAATGAATGTTATTCATAAGTACTCTATGAAGTGTTGTAATCACGTATCTGTGTCCCAGCTTGGTTATAGACACCTGAGTCCTGTAACCCCCCCCGCCCCTGACTCTACCTCGGGTGAGACTTCGCCAACTTCGTAGGTGTTGCCGAAAGGGCCGGTAGTTAGGGTTTTGTTGGTGTGTTGAACCCTGGGTCTGCCCCTATGCCAACAATCATGTCCATGTGTTTTACATATTTCACACCATACTCCTCGTATAGGTAATGGATTTGGAAATCCTGCTCCCAAATACTACACAAATGTTGGGCACTCATTTTTTTGGTGTCCTTTTGTTTTGCATAAGGTAAACCATACAACTTCCCTCTTCTCCTTTCCTTTGTTTTGATTCAACTGAAATGTCATATGATTAAGATCCACTCTCAACTCTTCTACAACTAGATCTATATGCTTATATAGATTCTCTTCCAAATGTAAGTCTGCTTACAGAGCCTCGACCAAATTCTGGAACTTATGTTGCCTCAATGGATATTTAAAATGTGGCAATCATGAATTTATAAATAGTTGCTTATGTTGCATGTCTGTTATAGGATATTTCAACTTACCTTTCAATCTCTTGAACTTCTGATCGACTTACCAAACTGACTCTCTTGGTTTTTGTTTGATTTCTATCATCTCATAAATAAATTGATCTTCTAAACTTGGTCACTGGAACTCATAAATTAGTTCCTTCTTCACATATGTGACAGTTCTGAGTGTTCCTTGTGGACTATTTACTGCTAGACTCATAAACCAGTGCAGTGCGCAGTTTATGAATGTGATTGCAAGCTGAGCCACTTTCGTGTGTTTATCTATGACATGTTTATCTTCCCAAATCTTTTCACAAATAAATAAATGTTTCTATGGGTCCTCTGACCCTTCTACATGAAATTATGGTAACCGAATGGTTGGATCTTCTCTTGCCATTGTCAAATTGACGGTACTTCCTTCGCGCGATGTAGATAACTGACTACTTCTCTCTTAACTCATACTTCCACTTGAATTTCCACTAGTCCCTTGACCTATTGGACTCCTTCTGCCAATATATGTTGGTTGTCTAAAAGCTTCTTTCCTTTCTGATGTCTTAGTCACACATGGGGTTGTGGGTTCCACACTAATTCGGATCTGGAATGAACAACCTTCTTTTGCGTCGGACCCTTCACCTCTTGTTTTTCTCTCATATGTGGCACACAATATTTCCTCAATCTACTCTGTAGCATGGATATCCTCTACCTCTTCTTCATCACTTTCCAATCCTTCTCGCTTGGCTACTACAATATTTTTCCTAAAAATCTTATATTGGTAGGGTCTTCCGCTACGCGTTGTTCCCGCTTTGTCCATTATTTCCTTGATCTGATATTCATCCATCATAATGGGTTCCATTGCATCCTTCTTCTGATCTCTATCCAGATCCTTCTCCATTTCTTAGATCATCATTAGTGTTTCCCCCAGTCTCCCCATGGGCGAAAATTTATTTAGTTGTCGAACTCCATTGTCATCACGCTTTATCATGCATTAAAATCTTGATTGACGTGTACAGTGATCTAATGTACCTTCCTCTTGGACCCTTTAAAAATGTGTGCTCTACAGCAATGTGTGATTTGCAGTATCCACTACAAACTCGGTAATGAATTTTGCAATAATGTTGTCTATCCAGAAATTAATTGCGCGCATGAATTTATTAATGACTTTTTGTAGCTACGCAATATTCTCAGTAGTCCATTCTATTGGTCTTATCCTTTTTGTTGGATGATTGTCCTTCAATCTCAGTATCCACTCCTGCAACAAATGTGGAAATTCACGAAAAATGCCTCATGAAGATCAGTAAATACATACCTCTCCAAATATTGGCGAGGTGCATACTTAGGGTTTATGTTATCTTTCTACGTAAACTCAAGCTCTTTTGTTGTCAACCATTGTTCGATCTCTTGACTAGTTGGATTCCATGGTATGAACATCCCCTTCTAATAATTCATTATCTTCATTGTTCTTCTCAACAAGTCCCCTCCAATCTATTCTTTCGAGTTCCAGCTGACAACAGAACCATTTCTTGGATGTTTCCATTGTTGACCTAGGTTTTACTTTAGGATTCCAGCAAAACCCTGCAAACCATCGGCCCTTCTGGACACCAGAAGGAAACAATGCACACAGAGTGCACAATGCAGTCTCACTCGATATGGATTATGGGTGACTACAGGACCCAAATGTATGCGGCCTTGGAGGGGAGGTTAATGTGGGGATGATAGACATTCTTTCTACCTCAAAATAGATCAGATCTATTATCCTAACACATCATTATATCCAGATCTACCATTATGTAATCATTTGCATTCATTTAAGATTCATTCTACATTAATCATCCTGTCATTCTACTGTGTGTTGCATTTACTACTAACAGATTCATTCATTCATCATAGATAAAAAAATCTCAAGAAATAAGACAAACATTGCACACAGAGACACAAATTTACCGTGGTTCACCCCCCGGGGCTACATCCACAAAGATCTGGCTTTCTTCGCTCTTCTATTATTCGTCATCAAAGTTTATAGCATTGTGCGCATCATAGTTGAGTACAGTTGAGCCTAACACGATGTCACTAAGCTCCACAGCTTGCAACCTTACCCTTGATTACAATGCATATCTTTGTCCCAAAAACAGACTCTTGGAGCATCTTATCGCACATGTCTCAGTAATAGTAACTAGATCTCCTCATATCTCACAATACATATTTATATTACAAAAATGGGTTAATTACCCGTTACAACAATGACCAAAACCCTAACCCACTAACCCTAGGTGGATTAGGTTTTTCCACTTTCTAACTCCCTGAGTGCGGTTGGTCCAAAATCCAACTGTTTTCCTCGTTGATCCATGTCTTTCTTCCCTTCCTTTGAATTTCCTACTTCCCTGGCGCTGCTTTTCCCTGTTTTCCAATGCGCGCTCCTTTTCTGGTCCATTTCCTAACTTTCTTCATTGATTGTTGTGCTTTTCCCCAAAATGGTCTGCGCCAACAACTAATTTCTTGGGATTATGCTTCTGGAATATTTCTTCTCTAAAGCGATATGACAGTAACATATCTAGTTCAACCTGGGCATGTTTGATGCTTCCAAATGAGTATGAGCTGACCCACAATGGAAACAGGGTCCATATAGCCTTCTTATCTCGATACAATGTTGCCCCGACTCTGTAAATTACAGTTTGATACGCGATTTATTAGAGCACTACTCTATCGAGCATAAATGTCGAGAGTATATGAGGAGCTTTGGTGATCCCGTATATCCATATGTATTTTCCGTGATCCATGAGGTGTTAGTCTCCAATCTTCTGAATTATTTCCAATGCTTTATCGGTCATAAATGGCGTTGATGTATAGAAGATGAGCTCATATAGAGGTGATAAGAATTGGTCGTAGATCATGTGGTATTTTGTTTTATATTTGTTCTCCCAGAGCACCTTGTTGTAAATATGTATGAACAATTTTGTTGGTTTCCGAGCCCAACCCATCTTAGGATATTGATGGGGTACGCACGTAATATCCAATAGATAAGATGCCATATCGAAACTTGGGAATTTTCCAGGTCCAGTCTCTTTGACAGCTATGATGAATTATGTTAGGCTTGTTGATAGGATATCATCCCAGTTGAATGTCAACCCTTCATTTGCACAGTAGTAGATAGAAGTCATTAGGGACAATGTGAATTTGGAGGCATCTTGTTCCTCATACAGACTTCAAAGCATCGCTAGGATGTATTAGTATGGAATTCTTAGCTCAGTGGTCGGATACTCACGAGACAATCTGAGCTTGAAATTTCTATCTAGATTGTGTTGGATTTTAAATAGGTCCTTTACCTTGTGTGGGAAATTGTTGAGGAGTTCCTCATCCAATGACTGGGTTCCCTTTTCCAAATGATAATGTTTGGCTAGATCAGCTACTTGGAATAATGTTATGGGCTCCCCTTTTGTGAGAATGTTAATTAACCTCATTTTATTTCAGTGTCTTTGCAGACTTATGAAGGAAGTATCAAAGAAGAGATAACATATTTATTTCATGTATGATCACTCATGAGAGTGATAAAGATAGCACATTGTAAGTAAGTTTACAAGTATTAAAAGAAAGAACTTATGCTGTGACTTGCAGAAGTTAGACAACATGAGAAGGATGTATGATACCGTGACAGTTAATGAAGACCAAACAATATCCTATATTTATATAGGAGCAGGAGGCTCCTAAAGATGCAGAATAGAAATATTCAAGATGAAGAAAAATATGGATACTCAGATATAGTGGATGAGATGCAGGTAACTACAGGTTGGTCCAGTACCATTCTTATAGATGCAGAGGGAGCAGGTTGATCCAGTATGAAGACAAAAAGAAAGAAATATTCGAACTCAAGAAGGCACCCAGGACATTACAAAAGAAAACTTCAAGGATGATGATTAGAAGATATTAGTTTGGTGCAAGAGGGAGCCATGTCTCCAAGTTCGAAATGGAGGATCGTGATTTGATGCAATTAGAAAAGCAAATGGATGGTGCCCAGATATTTTGATCAAGATGAAAGATATCCAATAAATGGATGGTGCCCAGCAGATGGGTAGCATGGTATTATACCATGGAAATATTTTGAACCACAAGAGATTTTTTTGATCCCATAGCTAGACCTTCGTAGAAAAGGAGAAAGAGAAAAGACCTTCATAAAAAAGGAAAGAGAAATCCCACAAGTAGACCTTCATAGAGAAGGAAAAGAGAAGAGACCTTTGTAGAGAAGGAAGAGACCTTCGTAGAGAAGGGGAATGAGAAATTTGCCAAGGTTGTCCTCTGTCTAAGTGTTGAGTTTTGGATACTCTAGGGACATGCTAGAATACCCTCATAGAGAGGGGTGTGACCACCCTCGTAAAGACAAATGTGGATGCTTCTCTAAGGGGCAGCGGGAAGATACTCTCCTCTAGCCAAGGATTGAGTAGCCT
>SNQJ01S0019355.1:92481-111838 GCA_010110895.2 Picea sitchensis
ATAGATGACTACAAGAGAAGGGAGAACATAAAAGGAATGGAAAAACTCATAGAATATCTCCTGTGTGAAGATAAGACATCTTTTGTGTGAAGATAAGATATATTATATGTGAAGATAAGAAAGAAGTATCTTTTGTGTGAAGACGAAAGAAAGAAAGAGTATCTGTTGCGTGAAGATAAAGAGAACAAAACTTCCGATGATTTATAGATATGCCAGTCAATCATCATGATGCTAGATGACCAAGTGGATGCCTCAAGTTATCCAGTTAATGATGATTACCCAGTTGATGATGTTATCCAGTGGATGTTGCTACCTAGTTGATGTCGACATCTAGTGAACTGTCAAAAGATAAAGAATATCCTTCTTGTTAAGAGGGAGTGTTAAAATATTGTGTAACTGCAAAGAATATTCTTATCCCCTTTTGTGGATAAATATAAAATATATTTATTATTGATTAGATCAATCCCCTTTTGTGGATTGATCATGTCGGGTATTGTAAATGACCAAATCCCCTTTTGCAGATTGGTCAAACCCTAATTGTAATAGGCTAAATAAGAAGTCGGCCCCAAAATATATTAAAGGTGGTTATAACCACCCAGAAGAAGAAGTCGGCCTTGCCCATGAAGAGACACTTCCACACGTGCCAGAATTGTATAAATAAGAGAGTCCATCACCTCATTTAGACACACTCAGCTCACTCATCTAGTGCGCAAGTTTTGAAGGAAGCTACAGTTGTCGGTTGTCAAAAGAAGGAAGAAAGAGAGGTGTGTTGCTCAGTGTTGGATATTCTTTGTTGTCTCGTTCATTATCTTGGCATTAAATTGGGTATCTATATTAAGGAAGTTTTGTTGGGTTTTCTTCCCCTTGAGGGTTTCCCAAGATAAATGCTTGTGTACTCTTGTGATTGTGTTTCTCTCAGTGATCCTGTCTATGCTATTGTTATATAGTAAATTGAAAGTAACGTAATAATAGCAGAAACTTTAACATATTTCTGGGGTTCTTCCATGGTCTCAGTTCCTTGACCTCCCTTAGGGTTTTTTGGTCTCATATTCATTCTTTCAAGCTTCGAAATCATTCTATGGAAATCTGAAACTTTATGATCTGTGGCTTTACAACACAGACAACTAGGTCTTCTACCAGGGCATTCCTTAGCGAGATGTCTCGGTCTTCTGCAACTGTAACAAAGGGTTAGTCTTATTTTCTTTGAAATGTTCCCCATCCTTTCTTGTATTGTGCACTAGGATCATAGTAGCTAACATGAAAACAATTCTTTCTAAGGTCCTGCATCCATTTGTTAGTCCAAACATTCTTTCTATGCATAGGAATAACATATCTTTCACTATTTTTGCCAGATCTACTCATATAAAACCTTCTTTCATCTAGCTGTGCCCTACTTTTCAAGCTAGGACAAAATTTATCAAACATACGTAGATCCATACTTTTGAAACAAAAATTTTCATTTATCTTACCTTTTCAATCAAAACCTTTCATTGTTCTTACCTTTACAAAGATTTAAGATCTTACCTCTTTAACCAAAACTTCTTACTTTACTTCTATCAAAGCACAAAGCTTTCAGGTCTTACCTCTTTTCTTTAGATCTGATTTTTCTTCTTGGAACAAAGCTTCACAGGTCAAGTAGAATGTTGCGCACTAGGGAAATAGATATACGCACGAAGCTTTCTCTCCTTCAGTTCCCAGCAATCACAGTTTCAGGTGCCAACAATGGAACCATTTGTTGGAACAGTGGCAGACCCAGGGTTCAATGCTTACAATAGTGCACCAACAAAACCCTAACTATTGGACCTTTCGGCAACACCTATGAAGCAAATGACGTCTCACCCGAGGTAGAGGCAAGGGTGGTTGCAGGACTCAAATGTCTGCAACCGTAGGTGGGACACAGATCTGTGATTGTAACACATTTACAGAGCACTTAGTAGTTATAGTTCATTAATATTCATTCTTAGTTTACAACGCAACTAAGCCCTAATAATAGATCATCGCAATATTCACACAGATCCAGTAGATTCAAGCACTAGCCATACCAACATAGATCAGATCTAGCATACATCATTCAGCACTAAGCTACCATATTAGATTCTTCAAAGCATACATCAATGCACTAAGCATTTAACCACATAACAAGAGAACAACCATAAAGCACAAATCAACCACAACATGGGATATACGTGGTTCACCCCCACCCTGGGGCTACGTCCACCAACTCTTCTTCTTTATTTCCTTCTGTCAATATTCTACATGCATAGAACCATATATATTACCCTGCAGAGGACAGGAGATCTGCGCGCACTTCACTAGATCCTCCTTCCCTGAGTTACAGCACAAAGCCTCTTCATAGTCTCTTACAATCTCTTGCACTTAGCTCTGCAAGTTATCAACATAGCATGCACAAAGTACTTACAAGTTGCACTTAGCATAGTGTCTAGCCTCTCTTCGATCACATAGATTAAACTTACTTCCTACATCACCTAGATTTCTATTTATGCATTACAAAAAGGGCCTAAACATGGGTAAACCCATGGGCCGACATCCCCATACCCGTTACATAAGCCCAAAACCCAAAAATCCCTAAAAAGGGGCCTAGATCCCGTGATCTCCGCTTCGACTTGCGCTCCGCCTTCGATAGCCTATCGAAGTCCCAAAAGTAGGTCAAGCATGACCAATGATCCTCAAAACTTGGTTAAGGGCCAACAATATGTTATTCCTATGCATAGAAAGAATAGTTGAACTAATAAGTGGATGAAGGAACCTAGAAAAAAATCTTGCAAATTGCAGGTCCAGCACTGTGATCCTAGTGCGCAGTACATGAAAGATAGGGGAACATTTAAAAGAAAGAGAGGATTGACATTATGTTATAACTACAGAAGATCGGGACATCTTGCTAAGGAATTCCCTGGTATAGGTCCTATTTGTGTTTGTTGTAAAATGTTTGGTCATGAAGTTGAAGATTGTCCAATGATGATTGCTAAAGTTGAACAAAAAAATATGAGCCAAGAGAATAAGTGTTAATGTTTAAGCCATTATTATAGTTCTTTGCATTTCAATAGATAACAACGGCATAATACAAGATCACTAAGAAATACACAATCACACAAGACACATCATTTATCCTAGCAAACCCTCATGGGGAAGAAAACCCAGCAAAACTTCCTTATTATAGATAGCCAATACAATGCCAAGAGATAACTCAAACAAATATAGAAAGTCCTCCCCTAAAGATCTCTCTCTCTCTCTCTCTCTCTCTCTCTCTCTCTTCTCCAACTGCAGCTCCGAAACTTGTCTCTCAATGAAAAAGTGAGTGTGTGTCTAAGTGAGGTGATAGCCTCCTTATTTATACAAATATGGCACGTGTGAAAGTGTCTTTTCACTGGCAGGGTCGACTTCTTCTTCTGGGTGGTTATAACCATCTTTATTATATTCTGGGGCCTCTTTGATATATTATGGGGCCGACTTCTTCTTTTGCCTATTACAATTACATTATGACCAATCCGCAAAAGGGGATTTGGTCTTTTACAATAGCCGACATGATCAATCCACAATGGGGATTGATCCAATGAATAATATATCAGATAATAATTAGAATACACTTTGCAGTTACATTATTTCAACAATAAGAATGTACTAGAGAATCATAAATAGAAACAATCAAAGAAAGCTCAGACTATGTTAGTACAATTAAAAGAAGCAATGAATAATCACAAAGATATCAGTTTACCAGAGATCTTGAAAGAAAAATAGCACATAAGTACAAGAATAGGAGACTTCGACATAGACTGTGTCCTAGATGAGGAAACACAAGTGAATATTATGACAGAAAGCACTTGGGAAATACTGGGGAAGCCTATTGTGGTGCCTTCATTGGGAATAATAGGCTTGTTCAAACGAAAGATGATAACCCTATGTGGAAGAGTTATTAATGTACCTATCATCATCCATGGAACATCGACAGAATAAGAATTTGAAGTTATTAGGTTTGTTGAGAACAACGCCCCTTTTCCTCTATTGTTCAGAAAGATTTGGATAAAGAAGGATCATATCAGAAGAAAAGCAAAGGAAGAAGCTACAGAAAAGAAAAAGCAAGAACTAAGGGATCTCATAGTTAGAAAAATAGATCGACTAATAGAAGAACGAGAAGTTGAGTCGAAGCAATAGAAGACCGGAGAATTAGCTATTGAGGTTGAAATAATGCAAGAAGGTTTGAAGGACCTGTCCATACAAGAAAGAAGCATATCCACCTAGGAAATAATAAGAGAAGGGATATTAACTTCAAAACCTTTGAGAGCACATCAGCAGTGTGAAGCTACCACGCTAGGAGAAGATAAGAATAAGAATAGAAAGAGGAATCCAAAGACTTGGATCACGGGAAAGAAGGAAAGGAAGCTCAGTAAGAAGAAGGCTAAGTTGGAAAAGCTACAAGAAGTTATAGAGAACAGAGGGAATATTTCATAGATTGGAACTTCACAGGCGATGGGTTTGCAGGATTTGAACCTCGTCGGAACAATAGAACCGCGAAGAATGGGACTTCGCCCTGGTAAAGCTATATGACCGTTGGAGGCTCCAAGACTGTTAGAACGACGCTCTGAATGGCTATAAAACACATTTATGGGCGAATAGATCGTGTTTGGGATATTGAGACCGCGCCACAACGGACTAATTCGTATTGATTGAGGCATTCCTGTCCATTGGAGGAATTTGTTCCAACGCTTGCTTATTTAACCCGTCGGACGCTGTGTCAGGACCACTTTTTGCTACCCATGATTATCTGAAACAGGAAACAAAGTGATTATGTGTGTCAAACTGTGATATCAGACCTCGCCATATGTTGTTTACCCCACTATCCAAACACCTACCCTGACTTATTTGTTAACAGTCAGAATGTCGGTCGAGCGCACCGAGCTAGAGAAATCCGTTGAAGAAGTTCTAAAGAAGTTTATGGATGATAAAGCTATGTCTGAGGGAGTATAGAAATTGCCGACTAGGGGACTTCAGGCTTCCCCCTTGACGGGACGTTGCTCGAAACATGAAAACCCTGCTACCGAGAAGCAAAGTAAGCATCGCGATGATCTAGCTAATGCAAAGCAGATCCTGTCAATCTTACATGATTACATCCCACCTTTGGCTGGCACAGTTAACTGCGACAACATTCAATGAGACTTCTGGTATACATTTATCACCGCGTACATCCTAAAGGGGATATGCATAGAAGGAAGCCAGTTGGGACAGATCCCAGCATTGAATAACAACGATTTCAATCTCGGCGACATAAAGAACTATGCGATGCTCGCGCCTCACAAATATTTGATGAAGACGACTGGGAATAAGCCCCGCATAGTCTCCCAGTCGTGGATTAAGGAGCTCGTGAAGTCCATGATACTCAACGTGATGAAGATCCCTCACTTTGGCCGACATCAGGAGGCTAATGCTTGCATTAAACTCCTCTTGTCATGTTATCATGGAGGATATCTATGGCTCAACAGGCGCATCACTATGGATCCGGCGTTGATCCACCTGATCACAGGACTGAGCATGCAGGGACCCGACCCTCAACAGTTCTACCCAGGGAAGACTTTAGATCGCTCCCTGGCACAGCGCATAAAGGAGGCAAACGACAAAGTTGAGATGGGAAAGTGAGGCTACAAGGTAGCCTCTATCCAGGATGGCGCAGTGTGCCTTGCTTTCCAATGTATAGCTGGCAACCTAGTAAGAAAGAACTGCCCCACGAAGGTCATCGGGTTCGTGGTGGACCTCACAGGGAAGTGCGTGGAGGGGATGCAAATGAACTGGGCGAGCTACCTCATCAATGAGCTCGAGAAATACTATCGCGAAGCGCAGGATCAAGGATACGAGTTCCATTTCAACACGTTGTTGGCGTTGATCGCATTTGTCGCTTGGAAAATGTCGAAAGGAGTTGCCTTCTCGGAGATAGAACCTTTGGAGCCATTAGATGTGAAGTTCTCCACTCTATGGTACACAAACGACATTTCAAAGCAGTGGCAGTCGAACGCAGTTTTCCACGCCTACTATCAGCAGCTGAAGGTTTCCATAGAATCGTTCCCTCGCATGACTTCGTGAAAATTGCACCAGTACGGACCATTAGCTAAGTTCTGCGCATATCGACATTTCATTTATATCACTACGTGCACGGATGAGAGCAAGGAGCAATTACAGTCCTATTATAAGTTGACCGATGAAGATATGGAGGAGATCACCAAGGAATGGCCAACAGAGTTCCTTATACAGGTCGATGATGCAGAACTCTCCGACCCTGACATCATAGGAAGCCCCTTGGTCAGCCGGGCTGAGCATGTAGGACAGAACAACGCAAAGAAGAAGAAGAAAAAGGAGGAGGTCCAAGACATAGAGACTGACGAAGAGGACAGTGCCTCGGAGGAAAGTGGACCTATCTCACCCAAAGGAAGAGGAGGAGATGAAGTAAATCAAGAAGGAGGAAGGGAAAAAGGAGAAAAGTAAGGAGAATTTGAAGTTACGCTGCCAAACGACCCCCCTACCGAGATAGAAACACAGAAGAAGAGGAAGGATTCTCCGCAGAAACCCCCGGCAAGAAAGAAGACCCGCGCAAGTAAACCCCAGATGGAGGCCACCCTCACATAAGATGATATAAGCCTAGTCTGTGGAGCGATGGAGAATGCATCCGAGGACCTCTTACAGAGATATGACGCGAGGCAAGAAGAGTTGTATGTACTAGTTGAGAAGGAGCTGAAGGAGATACAACGAGCTATTCAAGTTAGCCGCGCAGTACCTACTGCACCCTCCTGGTAGGAGACTGCAGAGTTGGGGGATGAACCAGCCCAACTTCATAGATTAGCAGATGCAACAGAGGCTCGGCTTCAACAATCCTAAGAAGAAAAGAAACAGGACACAGAAGCCTTGAAGAAAGAGAAATAAGAAACCTTGGAGAAACTACGAGTTGCGTGGTACTATGTGACCGCTTATGAAAATGAAAAGGTTGAGTTATGGGCGATGCTCGAGGAAGCCAAGGCGAAGATACAAAGGGAAAAGGACCAGTTTCTCACATAGCAGACTGCAGTCAAGGAAGTAGTGAGCAAAGCACTTTACTCTATGCTAGGTTCGAAACAGGAGGAACATAAGGTAGTTGAGGTCCAAGGGACGAAGCTCAATGAGGCCATCCAGTAGCTTCTAGCAAGGGTAACAAAGTTGGAGCTTCAAGAAGTACGTAGCACTCTGCATGAAGTGTGTGATCAGAGGGAGGAATTCACTAGGAGCGCAGTGGAAAGGATCAAAATCCTTGCCTCATAATGGAGGTAGCTAAGCAACAGAAGCACGCAGTCCTATGAATGCCTCGCGGAAGACCCAGAGCTTAAGCAGTTGGAAGCGCAGCTACAGGAGGCACAGCAGCAAGCACTGATAGTTCAAGCATAGATGAAGTCACTCACTGCAGTCGAGAGAATGAAGATATCACAAGAACAATGCGCAGCCCAATAACAGATTATTGCCATCAAGGGAAAAGTAATGGAAGTTACACAGAGGCTACAACCGGTGCTAGACGAAGCCTGCACGATGTTTGAAGAGATCGAAGGACAAGGCTCGCAGTTAGACCAAGTGGTTGTGACAGTGGAACTGTGCCTGGAAGGACCTGTTACAAAACAAGTACTCCAGGAGCTCGATGAGGAGGAGGCTAAGGCGAAGCAGTAGGTCGAGGCAACTCAAGCTAAGATCGAGGCCTTCGAAGCAGTGTTGCCTAGATCTGAGTGACTCCGGATGAGTCAGAGGTGTGTGTTGGGGGTCTGTTGGCCCTCGACAACGTTTTGAGGAAACATTGGTCGGGTTTGACCACTTTTGGACTTCCACAAGCTGGTCAAAGATGGAGCACCCAGGCGGAGCTGAGATTGCGAGATCTCACTTATTTTGTGGACCCAACAAGGGGTTCATTAGGGTTTTTTTGTATTAGGGTTTTGGGATGTCGACCCATGGGTTTACCCATGATTAGGCCTTGTTGTAGGGGATGTAAAAGTATATATAGGAAGGAATGTAATGTAGAGGCAGCGAAGTGTGCTTAGTGCAAGAAAGGTAGTATCTAGATAAGTGCAAGAGGCAAGTAATTCTGAGTTTATTTGTGCAACAGACCATGTATGTAAGGCTCTATGCTTAGTAGAGGAATTGGCTTTGTGCCTTGACCTAACTTTGGGAAGGTGGATCTGGTGCTTAGGGCACAGATCACTTGTCGAGTGTGAAGCTTGGCTCTGTGGCTTAGTGCACAGGAGGAGATGAATGTAAGAGATTGAAGCAGAATAATAGAAGAAGAAGCAGTTGGTGGACGTAGCCCCACACTGGGGTGAACCACGTATATCATGTGTTCATGGTTTGCTTTGTGATGTAATGTTTATGATGTGAATTTTCTTAGTGCATTGAATGTTATGAATGATAGATAGACCTATGAATGCTTAGTGCTTTGTTTATGTTAAATGTGTTAGATCTAACTTTTGATGCTAAGTGCGATGTATATTTTTTCATTGTTAATGCGTTGATTTGTACTTAGGGTTGATCTGCTATGTGAATAAGGCTAATATGTTAATGAATGGTGTTCCTAAGTACTCTATGAAGTGTTGTAATCATAGATCTATGTCCCATCTTGGTTACAGACACCTGAGTCCTATAACCCCCCCCTGGCTCTACCTCGGGTTAGACTTCGCCAGCTTCGTAGGTGTTGCCGAAAGGGCCGATAGTTAGGATTTTGTTGGTGCATTGTTGAAGCGTTGAACCCTGGGTCTTCCCCTATGCAACAATCATGTCCATGTGTTTTACATATTTCAAACCATACTCCTCTTATAGGTAAGGGATTTGGCAATCCTGCTCCCAAATACTACACAAATGTTGGGCACTCATTTTTTTGGTGTCCTTTTGTTTTGCATAAGGTACACCATACAACTTCCCTCTTCTCCTTTCCTTTGTTTTGATTCAACTGAAATGTCATATTATTAAAATCCACTCTCAACTCTTCTACAGCTGGATCTATATGCTTATACAGATTCTCTTCCAAATGTAAGGCTGCTTACAGAGCCTCGACCAAAGTCTGGAACTTATGTTGCCTCAATGGATATTTAAAATGTGGCAATAATGAATTTATAAATAGTTGCCTATGTTGCATGTTTGTTATAGGATATTTCAACTTACCTTTCAATCTCTTGAACTTCTGATCGACTTACCAAACTATCTCTCTTGGTTTTTGTTTGATTTCTATCATCTCATTCATAAATTGATCTTCTAAACTTGGTCACTGGAACTCATTAATTAATTCCTTCTTCACATATGTGACAGTTTTCAGTGTTCCTTGTGGACTGTTTACTGCTAGACTCATAAACCAATGCAGTGCGTACTTTATGAATGTGATTGCAAGTTGAGCCACTTTCGTGTGTTTATCCGTGACCTGTTTAGCTTCCCAAATCTTTTCACAGATAAATAAATGTTTCTCTGGGTCCTCTGACCCTTCTACATGAAATTCTAGTAATCGAATGGTTGGATCTTCTCTTGCCATTGTCAAATTGTCGGTACTTCCTCCGTGCGGTGTAGATAACTGACTACTTCTCTCTTAACTCATACTTCCACTTGAATTTCCACTAGTTCCTTGACCTATCAGACTCCTTCTGCCAATATATGTTGGTTGTCTAAAAGCTTCTTTCCTTTCTGATGTCTTAGTCACACATGGGGTTGTGGGTTCCACACTAATTTGGATCTGGAATGGACAACCTTCTTCTACGTCGGACCCTTGACCTCTTGTTTTTCTCTCATATGTGGCACACAATATTTCCTCAATCTACTCTGTAGCACGGATATCCTCTACCTCTTCTTCATCACTTTCCAATCCTTCTCGCTCGGCTACTGCCATATTTTTCCTAAAAATCTTATATCGGTAGGGTCTTCCGCTACACGTTGTTCCCACTTTGTCCATTATTTCCTTGATCTGATCTTCATCCATCATATTGGGTTCCATTGCGTCCTTCTTCTATTCTCTATCCAGATCCTTCTCCATTTCTCAGATCATCATTAGTGTTTCCCCTAGTCTCCCCATGTGCGCAAAGTTATTTAATTGTCGGACTCCATTGTCATCACGCTTTATCATGCACTAAAATCTTGATTGGCGTGTATAGTGGTCTAATGCACCTTCCTCTTGGACCCTTTAAAAATGTGTGCTCTACAACAATGTATGATTTTGCAGTATCCACTGCAAACTCGGTAATGAATCCTGCAATAATGTTGTCTATTCAGAAATCAACTGCGTGCATGAATTTATTAATGACTTTTTGTAGCTACGCAATATTCTCAGTAGTCCATTCTACCGGTCTTATCCTTTTAGTTGGATGATTGTCCTTCAATCTCAGTATCCACTCCTGCAAAAAATGTGGAAATTCATGGGAAAATGCCTCATGAAGATCAGTAAATACGTACCTCTCCAAATATTGGCGCGGTGTATACTTAGGGTTTATGTTAAATTTCTACGCAAACTCGAGCTCTTTTGTTGTCAACCATCGTTCGATCTCCTGATTAGTTGGATTCCATGGTCTAAACAACCCCTTCTGATAATTCATTATCTTCATTGTTCTTCTCATCAAGTTACCTCCAATCTATTATTTCGAGTTCCAGCCAACAACAAAACCATTTGTTGGATGTTTCCATTGTTGACCCAGGTTTTACTTTAGGTTTCCACCAAAACCCTGCAAACCATCGGCCCTTCTGGACACCAAAAGGAAACAATGCACACAGAGTGCACAATGTAGTCTCACTCGAGATGGATCATGGGTGACTGCAGGACCCAAATGTATGCAGCCTTGGAGGGGAGGTTAATGTGGGGATGATAGACATTCTTTCTACCTCAAAATAGATCAGATCTATTATCCTAACACATCATTATATCCAGATATACCATTATGTAATCATTTGCATTCATTTAAGATTCATTCTACATTAATCATCCTGTCATTCTACTGTGTGTTGCATTTACTACTAACAGATTCATTCATTCATCATAGATAAACAATCTCAAGAAATAAGACAAACATTGCACACAGAGACACAAATTTACCGTGGTTCACCCCCCGGGGCTACATCCACAAAGATCTGTCTTTCTTCGCTCTTTTATTATTCATCATCAAAGTTTATAGCATTGTGCACATCACAGTTGAGTACAATTTAGCCTAACAAGATTCCACTAAGCTCCACGGCTTGCGACCTTACCCTTTATTACAATGCATATCTTTGTCCCAAAAACGGACTCTTGGAGCATCTGATCGCACATGTCTCAGTAATAGTAACTAGATCTCCTCAGATCTCACAATACATATTTATATTACAAAAATGGGTTAATTACCCATTACAACAATGACCAAAACCCTAACCCACTAACCCTAGGTGGATTAGGTTTTTCCACTTTCTAAATCCGTGAGTGAGGTTTGTCCAAAATCCAATTGTTTTCCTCGTTGATCCATGTCCTTCTTCCCTTCCTTTGAATTTCCTACTTTCCTGGCGCTGCTTTTCCCTGTTTTCCAACGTGCGCTCCTTTTCTAGTCCATTTCCTAACTTTCTTCATTGATTGTTGTGCTTTTCCCCAAAATGGTCTGCGCCAACAACTAATTTCTTGGGATTATGCTTCTGGAATATTTCTTCTCTAAAGCGATATGACAGTAGCGTATCTAGTTCAACTTGGGCATGTTTGATTCTTCCAAATGAGTATGAGCTGACCCACAATGGAAACGGAGTCCAAATAGCCTTCTTATCTAGATACAGTGTTGCTCTGATTCTGTAAATTACAGTTTGATACGCGATTTATTAGAGCACTACTCTATCGAGCATAAATGTCGAGAGTATATGAGGACCTTTGGTGGTCCCGTATATCCTTATGTATTTTTCGTGATCCATGAGGTGTCAGTCTCCAATCTTCTGGATTATTTCCAATGCTTTATCTGTCATAAATGGGGATGATGTACAAAAGATGAGCTCATATAGAGGTGATAAGAATTGGTCGTAGATCATGTGGTATTTTGTTTTGTATTTGTTCTCCCAAAGCACCTTGTTGTAAATATGTATGAACAATTTTGTTGGTTTCCGAGCCCAACCCATCTTAGGATATTGATGGGGTACGCACGTAATATCCAATAGATAAGATGCCATATCGAAACTTGGGAATTTTCCAGGTCCAGTCTCTTTGACATCTATGATGGATTCTGTTAATCTTGTTGATAGGATATCATCCCAGTTGAATGTCAACCCTTCATCTTCACAGTAGTAGATAGAAGTCATTAGGGACAATGTGAATTTGGAAGCATATTGTTCCTCATACAGTCTGCAAAGAATCACCACGATGTATTGGTATGGAATTCTTAGCGCAGTGGTCAGATACTCGCGAGACAATTTGAGCTTGAAATTTCTATCTGGATTGTGCCGGATTTTGAATAGGTCCTTTACCTTGTGTGGGAACTTGTTGAGGAGTTCCTCATCCAATGCCTAGGTTCCCTTTTCCAAATGATAATGTTTGGCTAGATCAGCTACTTGGAATAATTTTATGGGCTCCCCTTTAGCGTTGAGTATGTATTGGTTGTCCAAGTCCACGTGCTTGAGGATCCATGAGATCGCGTCTACACAAGGGAAATTTGTTGCATGAGTTGTCATCTTATGCAATCTTGACCTCTAAATGTCTTTTTGGATTTTGAGTTCATCCTAGTCTTTGGAATCCATGGGGAAGTTTTGTTTTTTGAAAATCTGAAAAACCTCACCCCATTTGAGTGGATTTTTTTCATTTTCTAAGAGACATGCAATATCGTCATATATTTCCCCTGGAGAATCGAGTTCTTCTTCATGTTTGCTTCCACTTTTGGAATCTTCTGTCATGGAAACTTTGTTGGTGTTCTTCTTCTGTGACAACATCTCTAAATCTTTGACACATAGCCATAATTAGTGCATAAATCTAGTAGAAAAATACGATAAGAAGGTAAACATGAAGCATTCGTTCCTGTACCTGAAGCATCAATGTACCTGTGGAATCACTCGATTCAATTTGAGTGGGGAAGTCATCTCTGAATAAGATAAGATGATCTGAGACATGGTGAAAGTTTGAGGATAAAACTAGGTGGATTGATGAAGTGGATGCCAACTTGGTCGACGAAGAAAAGTGGAACCGACGTAAAAGATGGAAAGTGCTTCAGTATGTACCAGAGCAAATGGTTGGAACTTCACCGATGGAAGTCTTACTAAGTGCACTGGTGTGAAGAATTTTGTATCGGCATAATTTGTATTAACCTCGCTAGGCTGCAAGTTAGTATCAGAGTCAATGTTCATAAGTCTATCGGTGGGGTGAGAATAGTTCATGGAAAGTTCTTCAATCATACCAATGGAGTTGGTGTCAATACCATTGATCAACCAGAAGTGTTCTTGTTAAGTGTGTTGACGTGGTACCGGAGGGGTTCTTGTTAACTCTTTCAATGAACTACCAGAATTTCTTTTATTAACCGTCACTGACAAGTCGGGGATGAATACGAAAGGAGTTTGAATTAACTCCTCTGACAAGTCCCGAAAGTGAACACAATAACTTCACCGATTATGCACCAGAGACTATAATGGAAACCTTGCTGACTGTGTGGGTTTTTGAAAAAATAGTAAGTGTCAGATGGGGAGGGATTGACCTTTTCCAAGCTTCGGCGCACATCTCTGGTTTGACAAGGGCTTTACGTCGATGATGGATGTGCAAAGTTCGATCATGATGAAATGACTAGGAGACGTGAAAGAGAGATTGTTAAGGTTCAAACCAATTCCACGACATACTATTGGTTAGCGCACCTCGCTTAGACAGGGAACAAGTCACAGGATACGTCATCGATGCGACTAGATGAGTAGTTTGGTTAGGTGGACGAGGTAAAACCACTAGTTTGATGAGATACGAAGCGATTCAACAACTAGGGTATGTGGGGGTTCTGTGGAAGAGTTTTAAAGTTAGGCATAGTCAGGGCGCAGTTAGGGTTTCTTATAGAGCCAAGGAAGAAAGGGACACCAGTACTTAAGACAACAACCAGGGTATGGCTAGCGGAGGACAAGGTTGAGGAGTCGGAGGATAGGTCCAATGGTACCTGCTACTAGAGATAAACCCTAACCATAATTATGTGAGCGAATATAAAAATCCAAAGCAAGATGCATTTTTTGGGGCATAACCCAAGGGAGAATGAGTAGGTCTCATAGTTTCTTATAAGCGCAAATTTTGGGCGAGACAAGTTTATATGAAGCAAGAGAGAGGTCAAAGCCATGCCTAAAATAGACTGATTATTAGAATATAACTTTTTATATCGGATTGCTTTGGGAAGGCACGAGAAGTACACAAGGAAACAATACATCAGGAATGTTGATAGGTTACCTTGACCTAGAGTGGAACCCTAGGCCTATTTTCATCATTGATAGGTTACCTTGCACTCAGGAGATGAAATTCATCAATGGTCGTTGATTGAGTGATTTCCCATGTGTTCGATGTAAATACCTCTATTCACACGTTGGGATTCATGCAATACCTTGGGTTCCAGCATTAGTGGAATTCCTCAACTCTGTCGGTGGCTTTCATTATTGCTTGTTGCTTAGATGGTCTCTTCTATGCACTATTCCATATAGCACATGTGAGATACATACTCGGTGGTATATCTTTCCATATTTCATCTGAGTCCTTCCAAATCATTATCCTTGTGTTCACTCATGTTGGTGATGGGGGTACCTTAATACCCTTCTTCCAATGGATCTCCTCCCATTGAATTTGGCACATTTTCTCTAGGAACAGGATTTAGAGACCTTATAGTACCTTGGGGCTTGCATTCATTAGTTGCAGGATCCCTCACTATCGATAGTGGTAATACATCAATGTCTTTTGATCGATAGATTATACAAGTCTTCAACATCGACATATTTATTTACACTTGCTAGATTGTACTAGGTACCTTGATGCCCATTATCATTATCGGTGAGTTGTCTTGCATTTGTTAGTGGTATACATCAACGATCAGTAATCAAATGGTGTTTCCCATGTTCAACATCAGATCATTTATTCACATGGCGCAAACTCATACCTTCGGTGGGTTTGGGATTTGAAAACCTTGGGCCATTAATAGCATTCCCCCACTATGCTTATGCTCAAGTTGTGCAAGACTATACCACTCACCTCTATCAAATGAATACCTTCATGAGGATCGGTTTTCCACTCCATTGCTCCAGTCATCCTCCTAATGTATATTAAGACATTGTTGCACCGTGTATCTATTTGTGGCTATGATTTATCTGACATGGATCTATTGTCTATATTTTTCATAGCCATCATCACTACTCCTATATATAAATGGATCCATTGTGTAT
Source organism: Picea sitchensis (assembly GCA_010110895.2). NCBI lineage: Eukaryota > Viridiplantae > Streptophyta > Pinopsida > Pinales > Pinaceae > Picea > Picea sitchensis. The sequence goes on from SNQJ01S0019355.1 coordinate 107,854, forward strand.
CATTTTATGGCCATGATCAATACTCCTATATATACTTCATGGATCTACAGTGTATTTTATTTGGTGGCCATGATTTTTCACACCTAATCATGGGTATGCCCACCTCAAGAAGAAAGTAATCTCATACCTTGTATTTTTGTTGCAGGTACTTACCTAATCCAAACTTTGGTGCACTTCGCCCGACCACACTTAGTAGTTTCCTCCTCCATATTATAATTTATTTTGGCCATCGATTTCCCTTCTGACCTCACACATTAGGGGGCATCTGTTATAACATCTTTAGCCACCTCATTAAACTAAGATACACCTTACTATCCCTAAGGCATTCCAAACTTGATTTTGGTTGATTAAATCCATCTGAAACTCTACAAAAAAATCCTCCTTTCAATGTACTCGCACCTCTTGCTTAGTAAAGGAGCAAGTACTCACTTATTTCCTTTAGGAAAGGAGCGAGTGCCTTCAAAAGTCAACAAAAAAATATTAAATCATGAAAATTACGTGCTCTCGAGTGTAGTTTACGGAAAAAAATGGTTCCATAACTCCCTAATTCTTGTGAAAAACAGTCTTGACCATCTTGATATGGTATAAATAAGACCTTAGTGGAGGAGAATTCACACCAAGCCTTGTGATACCAAAGTTATCATATAGTCATGATCATTCAAAGCATTTTTTCGTCGTGGCTTTTATGACTAGCATCTCCCTGAGCATTCCCATTCTCAGTTTATTCCATATACCATTTTTTGAGATAGGGTTCTAAGACACCCTTGTTTTCCTCTTCTTTGCACATCATGGAATATTGGAGGTCAAGCAGTCTTGAGTGGCTCAAGGCAGGAGGAATCCAGACGAAAATTACATGTAGTGCCGACAACAAAAGTTGGTTATAACATATTATACTATTGCTATTCTTTTTAAAATAGAGATCTCTCTTCCAACACCCTATAGACATTGTGTATTTTCATTCTTATATTCATTTTTTAGTTTCTAGTGTTGGTACTAACACACCTGATTATAGTTAGTTGGTTGGTTATTTAATAATTTGGTTATTTTTTCCATTTTGGTTTGAGGAAGATTTATTGTTCTATGTATGCACGTTGACAAGCCTGAGGAAGGAGAAAAAGGATTGGAACGAGGATGATTCGTGCATCTTGTCTCCAATCGTCAGTAAACAAAGTAAGTCCTCTAACCAACTTGGTAGTTACTTCTAAGTTATTATAGGACAATCTAGGAGAAGATAAAGTGTTGCCTTATATTCCAATCTGTTGTGCTTTCACCCTAGTCATAAGATAGAGCATTATTATTTGTAACACCTACTTTATTTTATGATCAATGTTGTAAGAGCAATAAAACTTAAAATGGTTGACTATTTGATTTTGTCTTTCCATTGATGTTGTTTTTGGTTTCCACTTTGTGTTTCAACTAGCATTTGACTATCTCGTTGTGCAACTTGTGTTGGAAACCCCAGCATTTTCAATGGCATCTTGTTTTCTCCATGCCAATACTAAGCTCAAGAAAAGTGGGAAACCCAAATTTTATTTCGTCTCAATTTTTTCATGTGCGTGGGTGGGATTGCTAATATGGGCTTGAGTCTTTAAAAAAAGTAAAGTCACGAATAAATGCACTGTTTATTTGACAAAAAAAAATTTTGTTTTGCCATACACTTCCTTTTGGTGTTTCCCGCACTTTGTTTTTCTATTTTATATCTGCCTTAATGTTGCACTTTGTCTCTGCCTTGTGTTTATTTCAAACTTCGCTTTTCTTATTATGCAACTTCTCTCGAAAACCCCAGCTTTTTCAATGGCAACTTGTTTTCTCCATACCACTCACCTCAAGGAAAGTGGGAAACCATCAACTTTAGTTGGACTCCTCTCTTTTGCCTTGTACACAAGTATGGTTGTGAATATAGGTTTGAGTTTTCTAAAACAACAAAGTCCCAAAAAAAACTCTCCTTTCTTGACAAGTTTTTAGCCTTTTTTACACATACTTCCTTGTGTAGGTGTTTCCCCCAACTTGATGTTGTGCTTGATTTCCACCCTGACATTGCACTTGGTCTCTACCTCGTGTTTCATTCATACTTTGGTCTTCTCAGCATGCAACTTCTCTCCCAAATTTTTGGATGATGGCTCGTTAGCTTGACATTGCGCTTGGTGTCCCTTAACGTCCTGCTTAGTCTCCACCTTGTGTTTCATTCAACCTTTGGTTGTCTTGACATTCAACTGGTGTTAGAAACCCAAACTTTTTTATGGTGGTTCATTTTTATCCATTCTACTCATATTATTGAAAGTGGGAAAACCCAAATTCATCTAGTCTCCTCACTCATCCAAAAAACACATGCTAGGTTTGTGACTAGCAAAGAAAGGGTGACCCTAGAATAATTGCATTGTCTTGAACTCAACAGAACAAACAATTCATCGATTTGACATGTAGTTACCATTTTATTATGAGTTGCAACTTGCATCCAAATGGCATTTAAGGAAACCTGCAAAATTGGTTCCAAGGACATAAAAACCAAGCGGATTAGCAAAATTTCATTTTGTCACTTCACACAAATGTGTTTTTCCATTTCAATTCTCACTATGCTCTTTGTTGATGTACGAGGCAATGATTGGAAAAATTGAACCCCCAACATGAACTTTATGTATTGCACCCCACTAAATGAAACCCTAGTTCTAGAACTTGTCCAAGAAAGCACATGTTGAGGTGTGTGACTGGTGAAGGAAAGGTTACCCTAGCATAATTACAATGTCCAAATTCCAATGGGACAAACAATTTATTGATTTAATTTCTGGTTTCCATTTTATCGCAATATGCAACTCGCATCCAAATGGAATTTGGAGACACTTGCAAAATTGGTCCTAGGGGAAAAAAACTAAACGGGTAAGTAGAACTACATTCCAATTTGGAGATCACCATAACCTTTGTCAATGTTTGGGGTAGTGATTGGTAAATTTGACCACCCAACATGAACTTTTTGCATTGCATCCCACTAAAAAAATCTTAGTTCCAAGACTAATCCAAAAAAATAGAAGTTAGGGTCTTTGACTGGAAAAGGAAGGGTACCCCTAGCATACTTACAATGTTGAAGTTGAATGCAAGAGACAATTTGTTGATTGAAAGTGGAATTTCCATTTTAGCGCAAGTTGCAATTCACATCCAAATGGGATTTAGGGACACCTGCAAAATTTGTCTTGGGGGTATAAAAACTAAATGGATTAGCAAAAATGCATTCTATCACCCCACCTACATGTGTTTTTCCATTCCAAATCCCATCACGCCCTTCATCAATGTTTGAGGCAGTGATTGGAAAATTTGACCCCCCAACTCAAACATTTTCCATTGCATCCCACTAAACGAAAATGTGGTTCTAAAACTCATCTCAAAAACACAAGTTGGGTTCTCTAACTAGCAAAGGAAGGGCACCCTTAGCATAATTATAATGTCCATAATCCAATAGAACAAAATTTCCATTATTTAAATGAATGGTTTCCATTTTATCGCTAGTTGTGATCTAGGTGGACATCGATGGCCACCCACCTATTCCATTGGCTCAACACAGAGATTCCATTTTGGTAGCTTTCCTACAGTTTTTTAGGTTCCAAAATTTTGGGGCCGTTTTGAGGCCCTAAACGTCCTTTTTTTGACATGGCAGTGCCTGATAAATGACAAATACCTATATAGGGCCGTTCAAAATGTGTATTTTTTGGCTAGACCTTTCTGACAAGGTATCGAGCGCCCCAAATGGAGATCGTATGCAACAGTTACGCCCTAGGGAAGTGGACGTATCAACTACCCCCATCGGGGTGTAAGTTTTAAACCTGCGAAGTAAAGCAATGCATATATATTCTTAAGCAATACAGAAACTAATCAATGGCTCATACACAGAATACACAGAGATCTTTACCGGAAACCCTCAACCGGGAAAACCTTTCTTTTTCATTATATCGAATTTCACCATTCGCCATACAATATATACAATGTTTTTAGGTAT
>SNQJ01S0019356.1:0-28677 GCA_010110895.2 Picea sitchensis
AAGAAGGTTATAATGATCAAATATGACACATACCATGATACCTCGGACCAATTACCTCATGGAACAAGAGTCCTCTCCGATGCAGGCCCAGGCCGGTGGCGATGGAAACTACTACTGCTGATAGGAAAAATCTGACGAAGAAGAAGAGAGATGGGTCCTCCAAGGCCATGCTCAAGTCAATCACGCTGTTGGTACTCCATGTCTAGGACCTGTGGGCCTCGAGACATGATCTCCTAGTTATCCCTAGATATTTGGGATAACAGTATGACAATACCATCATATAATCACCAAGCTAGGGTAATGGCTCTCAGTTGCATGGCTGAGAGAAAGGGGGTATCATCACGAGACAACCTTCCCATTTTCACTAGGTGTTTGTGAGTGACACTGTCATTATATAGACACCACGCCAGGACAGTGACCTTCAAATTGTCCTTAAAATATGAAAGAAACGAAGGATGGAAAAATGACGGTCTTGGAAAAATTGCATTACAAACGAAGGTGCCACACACCCTCTACAAAGGGACCCATGAATGAGATACTACAACCCCTTGTATGCCATGAACCCCATGCCCATTGAGTCTTGAACCTTAACCACTTCACCTACTTTACATGTCTTAGAGAGGGATCTCTTGGAAACACTCCTTGACCTAGGGAAAGGTATACCCAGTAGGACACCTCATCAACCCTCCCATATCCAATCTTGGCAAGTCGCATAATGTCTTTGAGCACTTAATTGTTTTACAGGGTAATATTTAATGCACATGCTTAGGTGGCTCATTTATTGATTTGATTCACTTATCATGATGCTATGACTTGATATCCTTGGAGGGTGTGCTTACTCTTCTTTGCAGGACCTAGTTGGTGGACAATTTTGGAAGAACAAGCCTAGCTTGGGATTCCTTGGGGCTGCAATCCCACAAGTTGGATGCCATGGGTCCACATGCCAGATCATAGAGAAATTTTTTTGGAGACCTAGAAGATTATGTGGAAGACCTATCCCAACCCTCACATGCCAAACTATTTTCCTATGAGATGAAAAACGTCACCTTTTTAGGCTTAACCTAATCCTTGGGGGCTAGGGTTTGGTGGTGAGACATGGATGAGTGGATGTCTTGGTGAAATAAGGCTTTGATCATGAAGTAGAGGATTTGGATTCATGAACAGTGGCCTTTGGAGGCCTAACCATGCTACTACAAATCCAAGGGATACGTCACCTTCAGTTTAGGGTTTTCTTTGTGCAAAAGTGAAATTTAAGTGAATTATTTAATATTACTTTGTAAAAAGGGGAAAGATTAGGGTTGTTGACCCCTAGTCTTGTGTTTTACTGTAAGTTATGTGGAAAAACTATCTTAGTGACATTTTGTATAAATAAGAGATCATAAGATCTCATTTGAACATAACTCTCCCATTGTGAGAAGTACATGGATGAAAGTTTCGCTACCTTTGGAGTTCTTCTTGTCTCTTGTGCTATGGAATGGTTTCTTTGGTTATGGTGATAATGATGATGATGTGTTATATCTTGGAGGCCACTTCTAGCTTACTGTGGTGGTTTGCATTGGCATGTTAAAGGATTTTCTTGGATTGGTATGGTTCTTTACTTTGTTATTATCATTGGTAATTCAAGTTAAGGTTTTTTTGGCTAAGCCTATATAGGGAGTATAAGCACATACACCCCTATCCTAGTTTCCACCATAAATGTTAAGCTTTAAAAAATTTTGCAAAGGTTTTGGTTAAGGAAGTATAAGGATATACACCCCTTAATTTCAAACCCTAGATAGGTTAATTGCCTTGGGGAATAAGAGGATTTATATCCCCAAGGATATAGTATCCCTATATATTTCTTTAATACCCCATTAACCCATACCTAAAGGCACTAATCTTGCATTGGAGATATAAATTGTTGCATTCGTAAACTTGAAATTTCAAGCTTTTGGTTTTCTCTCACTTGAGGTTTATTCCCCTAACCTTGAGATACCTTGCCTTATTGAGGCGTCCCATTTCAACCACAATTTAATTTTTTTGTAGTAACCCTAACCTAAATCCATTAGGGCTTCTCTAACCCTAGCCTACTAACCCTAAACAACTCCTAAACTAAACCTAGACTAGGCATAAAAATGTGTCCTAATCTTATACTAACCTAGGGGAACTTATTGAGATAATTGATAGATGATTTAATTGGATATGTTTTCTGCAATAAGTATTGGTTTGATACAGACATAAGGATGGTAATTTCACTACAGAGACCATAACCTAAAGTCACTCATAGCTTACCTTTCTACCATCAAAAGTTGCTAAGAATTTGCCAATTTATTCTACTTGTTTTAATACAATTTTTAGGTGGATTCTTTTTGGATTTTGGTGGCTAGATTCACTTCTGTCACAACAATTTTTCTACAGCCATAAGTATGAAAAATACTTCTGCATACATCTTTTATGACAACCACTACTCATTGCTAAAATCTCATGCTATAGATCATGAAATTCTCTAGTGTTTATCTACTTTGTTTCAAGCATATTTCATTGGACTTTTAGAAACTTGTTAACAACTATATTACTTGTTTCTTCTCTGATATATATTGTTATATGTTGCTGCAAATCAGGGACAACTATCCTATATTATTGATCCAACTAACATATTATATTGCATAGTGGTTTTCATTGTGTCTCAGGTAGGTACAAATTTCTCGGCAATTCATCCAAGGATTTGGAAACCTCAAGACAACCTAAGACTCATTATAAACCTTCCATTTCCATATAGAATATTTATCTTTATGGGCTTCACTCTTTCCATTTTCGTTTTCCCCCTCCATTCCCTCTAGGGTCATCGAGATCACCTCCCTAGAGTGACCTAGTCACCCTTTAAGTGTAGGACCTATATCGAGGTGACATTGGGTATAGTGTCCTTAAGTTGTCACCACTTGGTGGTTGGGTCAGGATTTTCCCAACCCACAACTTGTGCGATGACATTTTGGCGCCATTTCCATTGAGGATTTTGAATCCTCTTATAAACCCCAATGACACTTTGGCAAGCTATCCCAAAGCCTTTATCCCTTAGCTTTCCAGACAAATCCACCCAAGGGGCATTCCCTTTCCACCTTTATTGATGAGATCATATTGAATCTCTTATGGTGACTCCACCTTTCCAGAACCTTTCCTCTTCCAAAACTTTTCCCCCTCGGAGGTTCAAACCTTCTAAGGTCTACCAAAGAAGGCCTCCTCTCAAGTCTCTTTTTTTCAAAACCCTCTTCCACGGTACCCTTCCTCTTGCTCCAATGGCTCACCCTTGGGAAAAGGACCTCTACAAACCTATTAACATGTCAAATATCTAATGATACCCTAACACAATGCCAAAAGTGTCTAATAAGTGGTTTCCAAAGTTCCTAGGAAACAATGTAGTGACCGCTGAGGACCATATTTATGTCATGGGATGAGACATGGACAATGAAGGTATTGAGAATGAAGATGTGGCCATGAGATTATTCGCCTCATCATTGACTAAAGAAGATCTTGATTGGTTCAGAGGCCTCCCTAGCAATCATCTCACGTCCTATGAAGATTTTTCCAACTTATTTAAGAGAAGATGGTCAACAAAGACAGACAATGGGATGCTTGGAGATCAGTTCAATCAGATAAAGAAAAAGGAGAATGCGATAGTGAGGGAATTCAACACTATATTTGAAAGGTTTTACAATCAAATGCCAATAGAATTTCATCCTACAACATCATCGGTTCATCTCCTTTATATGAACGCTTTTGAAGGGAAATGTTGCTTCATTTTGATGGACAAGAATCCCACATCGTTGGCACAGGCCAAAGAGTACAGTGATGACATTGACGAAAATATCCTTGATTAAAGGGTGGAACCTTTTCAGTACCCTTGTGTCAAGGAAGAAGTAAATACTAAGGTTTCCAACAATAGTGCCCCTGATCTAGTTGCCCTCTTGACTCAGAAAATAGATCAAATGAGTACTCAATTCACCTAGGTGCAAAACCATATTATGGGTCATCTAACTACAATAGAGAGGAATCAATATTCTCCCATACCTCAGTTTACCAGACAACATAGATATGCCACAGGTTGGAAACCAAGGCCTCAACAAGAGGCAAAGGCCCTAGATACTTTGAAACCAGTTGGGACATTTGACATGGAAGCTTGGTGCCTTCCATGCCAAGAACCTCAGAGAGAAGATGAATTCCCCCAATGAGATGAAGACTCTCCCGAAAATATGAAATTCATGGATATGATCTATATTTTCCAAGAGGAGAAAGTTACTCGAGAGCATATCAATGAAGCTGAAAGAAGATGAGAAAGAGAGGGGAGACTTCGTGCCTTGAATCAGTTGAAAGATGATTAGAAGAAAGAATTAAGATGGAGGGAATATCTGACTTACATCAAAAGGAATATAGCTTCATCCCCTCCATATCATCCTGACACTCCTCTTACATCAACAGAGAAGGTGGATCCACCACCTCCACTTCTGGTACGTGAGTTGCTTCCTAAGCCAACTCCTACAAATGATATTCAATTAACTATAGACATTGCAAGTATGTTTGGAAAACTAGATATGATGGTCCTAGTGATAGAGAGGTGTAATATCCATTCCTTGAAAAGGGAAATTTTGAAAGTATTGCAGGTGCCAACTGAGAAGGAATATCCTCCCATCATCTTGAACACTATGTATCTCGATCGGCCAAGGGACATGAATCCTCCCTTCTACCTATCATTAGGCATGCACAACCTCAGTTTATAAATGTATGCTTGACTCTGGTGCCTCGGCACATGTCATGTATTTGAAGGTGATGGAACAACTTGGTCTGAAGAAAACCCAACCCTATGGAAATGTATGTGGTATTGATTCAAGAAGGGTTAAGGTATTTGGGGTGTGTGAGGATGTCGAGGTTTTTCTGATTGATTTTCCACATATCATCCTCCTCATGGAAATATTGGTGATCGATGTTTCGGATTCCTCGAGGACGCTCTTATCAAGGACCTAGTCCTCTTCCCTTGGGGGTTTTATTAGCATTAGCCTTACACATGCATACATTCCCATGGGAGATGGAAAATATGAAATATTACACAGGAGGGAAAAGAATGATAAACATACGATGGATCCAAGTAGCCCCAATTATGTCAATGGACACAACTATGATGTGCCCTCGCAGATTATTGAGTATGGTCCATCCAAGCTACCCTTCATGCAGGAAGAATCCATAGAGATGTTTCTCCCATGGACAAATGAATACAAAGGGAAACTTGCAAAATACCATGGGAAGGAGCCATGGTCTATCTAGATTATGAAGAAAGAAGGAGAAAAACATGAAGAAATCATCAAAGAGACAATCCACACAAATCCTCTTTCACATCCATGCGTTGAGAATAAACCTTGCATCAATTTCAATTAAGTAAGTCTTGTGCTCATGTGGGACAAAAGAAATGGCAAGCCTAAGTATAACCAAAGAGATAACAGCTCATGGCTTGGCCCTTACATCATAAAGAAGAATTCTGATAAAGAAAAGTACTATCTGGAAGCCTTAGACAGGATAAAGATGCCATTACCAGTGGATGGATCTCTTCTCCAACCTTATGTTCAGGTCACATGACTTCTTCAAGGCCCATGCCCTAGGTAAGTAGGCATGTCATATTTATTTCTCCTTCATTTTCATCTTGATTTCTCATATTAGTTTAGATTCATATCATATTTTTTTTTTCTCTACTTGCATATTGATTTCATGCTTAGTTTAGAATTTTTTGAAAAAATGTCAAAAATTTTCTTTTCTAGATTAGTTTTCATTTTGGATTTATATATGGATAAAATGGTGATAGCACCACCCTAGATGCTCTGATCCCTTTGCTGATTTTTTGCAGGCACGGGTCTACCAGATGATGTTTTGGTTCTCATGCACTCTACAACTAACACATGTCCCCAAGTAGGAGCCAAATTTTATCCCCATTTTGTGGATAACTAAGGAGATTATGTATCAATGCCCTTAGGTTGTAGATATGAATTGCCAAGAGAGTACATGACTAGCAATATCCTTTTGCACAGATGGAGACTCTTCTCACCACCATAGAGGTCGTATAATTTCAGATGGAATCCACCACATCAGTTGTCTTCCGAGAGGCACTGGTCCTTTCTCCATGAGGTACAAGTTAGGTATTATGGTGAGTATCATTTCAATATTTGATGAATTTGAGTATGTTGTATCTTAGACTGCTTTAGATTTCATAACATATGCTTGGACATTTTTCCTTTTGTCGTGATTCACCTTGATGGTTTATATTGTTCCTTGGGGATGAGTTGTATTCTAGGAACTCCCTTAAAGAGCCATCATACTATTGGTGACCATACTTACCACTTTCCATCACTATTTCCCCCCATTTCCTTATATCTTGATATTTTCAGGGTGTATTGACCCAAGAAGGGGTTTTCCCTCATTCTATGGGAAGAAGGGGTTGAAGGTACAGAGGGATTGATGTTGGGTAAAATTTAAAATCCTATATATAAAATTTCTATATGATTCACCCAAGGATCCCCCCTAGAAAGAAATGAAATGCTTATCTGTAAGAAAAAGGGGACCCAAAATAATAATGATTAAGAATGCTTAAAGGGTTAGTTGGAGGAGGTCTCATCAAGAGTCGACCTATCATGTTCATAGATATCTAGTGGTATGACATTACCATCATCTGGTCACCAAGCGAAGGTAATGGCTTTAAGTTGCATGGCTGAGAGAAAGAGGGTCTCATCACGAGCCAACCTTCTCATTTCCACTAGGTTTTTGTGAGTGACATTGTTATTATCTAGACACCATGCCAGGACAATGGCCTTCAAATTGTCCTTAAAATATGAAAGAAACGAATAATGGAAAAACAATGTGCTTGGAAAAATTGCATTGCAAACGAAGGTGCCACACACCCTCTACAAAGGCACCCATGAATGAGACACTACAAACCCTTGTATGTCATGAAACCTATGCCCATTGAGTCTTGACCCTTAACCACTTTACATGGATTAGAGAGGGATATCTTGGAAACACTCCTTTACCTAGGGAAATATCTACCCAGTAGGACACCTCCTCAACCCTCCCATATCCAAGCTTGGCAAGTCACATAATGTCTTTGAGCACTTAATTGTTTGACAGGGTAATATTTGATGCACATGCTTAGGTGGCTCATTTATTGATTTGATTTATTTATCATGATTCTATGACTTGATATCCTTGGAGGGTGTGCTTACTTGTCTTTGCAGGACCTAGTTGGTGGAAAATTTTGTAAGAACAAGCCTAGCTTGGGCTTCCTTGGGGCTGCAAGCCCATAGGTGGATGCCATGGGTCCACATGCCGAATCATAGAGACATTATTTTGTATACCTAGAAGATGATGTGGAAGACCTAGCCCAAACCACACATGCCAAACAATTTTCCTAGGAGAAGAAAAATGTCACATTTTAAGACTTGACGTCATCCTTGGGGCTACAGTTTGGTGGTGAGACAAGGACGAGTGGACATCTTGGTGAAAGAAGGCTTTGAACATGAATAAGAGGATGTGTATTAATGACAAGTGGCCTTTGGAGGCATAACCATGCTACTACAACTCCAACAACTTGGTCAAAGAAGCAAAACGTCCCCTATAAGGGAGACATCACCTTCATTTTAGGGTTTTCTTTGTGCAAAAGTGAAATTAAAGTGAATTGTTTAATATTAATTTGTAAAAAGGGGAAATATTAGGGTTTTTGACCCCTAGTCTTGTGTTTTACCGTAAGTTATGTGGACAAACTATCTTAGTGACATTTTGTATAAACATGAGATCATAAGATCTCTTTTAAACATAACTCTCCCATTGTGAGAAGTACATGGCTGAAATTTTCTATACCTTTTGAGTTCCTCTTGTCTCTTGTGCTATGGAATGGTTTCTTTGGTTATGGTGATGATTATGATGATGCACTATCTATTGGAGGTCACTTCTAGCTTATTGTGGTGGTTTACATTAGCATGTTAAAGGATTTTCTTGGATTGGTATGGTTCTTTACTCTGTTATTATCATTGGTAATTCAAGTTAAGGTTCTTTTGGCTAAGGCTAGTTAGGGAGTATATGCACATACATCCCTATCCTAGTTTCCACCATAATTGTTAAGATTTAAAATTATTTGCAAAGGTTTTGGTTAAGGAAGTATAAGGATATACACCCCTTAATTTCAAATCCTAGTTAGGTTACTTGCCTTGGGGAATAAGAGGATTTATACCCCCAAGTATATAGTAGCCCTAGCTCTTTCTTTAAGACCCCATTAACCCATAATTAAAGTCACTAATATTGCATTGGAGATATAAATTGTTGCATTGGTAAACATGAACTTTCAAGATTTTGGTTTTCTCTCACTTGAGGTTTATTCCCCTAGCCTTGAGCTACCTTGCCTCATTGATGCATCCCATTTTGACCACAATTTATTTTTTATGTACTAACTCTAACCTGCAACCATTATGGATTTCCTAACCCTGGCCTACTAACCCTAAATAGATCCTAAAATAACCCTAGACTAGGCCTAAAAATATGCCCTAATATTCTACTAACCTAGGTGCACTTATTGAGCTAACTAAGAGATGATTTAATTGGATATTTTTTCTGCGATAAATCTTCATTTTATATTGACATAAGGCTGGTAATTTCACTATATAAACCATAACCTAAAGTCACTCATAACTTATCTTTCTACCATCAAAAGTTGCTAAGAATTTGCCAATTTATTCTACTTGTTTTAATAAAAAATTTGGGTGGATTCTTTTTGGATTTTGGTGGCTAGATTGACTGTTGTCACAACACATTTTCTAAAGCCATAAGGCTGAAAAATAATTATGCATAAATCTTTTATGACAGCCATAACTCATTGCTAAAGTCTCATTCTATAGATCGTGAAATTCTCTAGTGTTTATCTACTTTGTTTCAAGCATATTTCATTGGAGTTTTAGCAACTTGTTAGTAACTCTATTACTTGTTTATTCGCTGATATGTATTGTTATCTGTTGCTGCAAATCAGGGAAATCAAGCCTAGCCTTCTGATCCAACTAACATATTATACTGCATATTGGTTTTCATTATGTCTCGGGCAGGTACAAATTTCTCGGCAATTCATTGAAGGCTTTGCCAAACTCAAGACAATCTAAGACTCATTATCAACCTTCCATTTCCATATAGAATATTGACCTGTAGGGGCTTCACTCTTTCCATTTCTGTTTTCCCCCTCCATTTCCCCTAGGGTCACCGAGATCTCCTCCCTATAGTGTCCTAGTCACCCTTGAAGCGTGAGACCTATATCAAGGTGACATTGGGTATAATGTCCTTAAGTTTTCACCACTTGGTGGTTGGTTCAGGATTTTCCCAACCTAAAAATTGTGTGATAACATACCCTACATCAAATACATTGAAGGAAGTCTTGCATTCATTTGGGATAAGAGGAAGGGAAAGCCTAAATACAATCAAAAGGATAACAACTCTTGGCTCCACCCTTACATCATCAAGAAGAAGCTCGAGAAAGTGAAATACTACTTGACAGCCTTAGAAGGGAAAAATATGACATTACCAGTGGATGGGTCTCTTCTCTAACCCTACATTCAAGGTACTTGACTTCCTCAGGGCCTAGGCCCCAGGTAAGTAGGTAGGTCATTTTTCTTTCTTGCATTTTCATTTTGATTTCTCATGGTATTTCAGTTGCATTTCATGTTTCATTTTTCTCTACTTGCATACTTCTTTCATCATGTTACATGTTTAGTATAGAAATTTTTGAAAAAATGAAAAAAAATTATTTTCTATATTAGTTGTTATTCTTGAGATTTGATTTTGATATATATGGACGAAGGGTGATAGAACAACCCTAGATTTTACAACTGTATGTTTCAGTGTAGGCACAGGTCCAACCAAGAGATGTTGTGGTTCTCATGCACTCTATGACCAGTACATGTCCCCAAGTAGGAGCCCGATATTATCCCCATTTCCTAGGGATAACTAAGGAGATGATGTCTCAAGGCCCTCAGGTTGTATAAATGGAGTACCGAGAGACATATGGTTAAAAACGTCCACTTGCACAGACATAGGCCCGCCTCACCACCACAAATCTCAGATTCATCATGATAGTATCTACCACACCAACTTGCTTCCGAAAAAAATTGGGTATTTCTTCATGAGGTAAAATCCAGGTATTATGGTGAGTGTCATTTAAATATTTGAGGCATTTTGAGTATGTTTCATTTAAAGATGCTTTTGATTATGTAAATGTTTCTTGGAAGTTATGCTCTTTGCCTTGTTTCACCTTGGTGGTTGACATTACTCCCTAGTAAGTAGTCACCCTTAGGGATGGGTTTTCTACTAGGAGGTCCCCTTGACAAGTCATCGTGCCATTCCCTATCATACTTACCAATTTACACACTTCATCCCCTCACCTCCTCATCATTTTGGATTTTCGGTTTATTGACCCAAGAAGGGATTGTCCCTCATTTCATGGGAAGAGGGGACTGAAGGCCCAGAGGTTTGTAGTTGGAAAATGAAAAAAGCTAATCATAGACATTCTAGAAGGAATCCTAAGGAAAATTAAATGTCTCTCATAAGAAACCGATGGAACCCGTGAAAAATAACAAATCCAAAAATGTCAACAAAGGTATAGCGTGTGTGGGCAATGTTTTCCATGCTTAGGTATAAGTCCCACACATTGTCTTCAACTTGGGGAAGCATAATGTGAACCGGGAAGAGTCAAGGTGGGTAGTATTTTTCATGCTTAGGTAGAATCCCCACCTTGGCTTCAACCTGGAAACATCTTAAAAGAACAAAAGGCAATAATTAGGTTTGGAAAATGGATGCGTTGAAAATGAAGGTGAAACACACCCTCTACAAAGGAACCCATAGATGATATACTACGATCCCTTGTATGTCATGAACCCCATGCCCAAAAGTATTTCCCTCATCCACTTCATCTTCTACACATGGCTTAGAGGGGGTTCCACCCTGGAAACACTCCTTGACTTAGGGGATGATTCACCCAATAGGTCACTTTTTCAACCCTCCCATACCTAAACTAGGGAATTTTCATAGGGTCTTTAATCACTTGTTTAATTTAATGAGGTGGTTTTTGATGCACATGCTTAGATGACTCTTTTTTTATTTGATTTACTTATCATGATATGTTTGACTTGTTGTCACACAAGTTGTAGGTTGGGAAAGGCCTGACCCAACCACCAAATGGTGACAACTTTGAGAACACCTATCCACTGTCACCTTAGGCAGGTATTCCCATCACTTTAGAGATGACAAAATCACCTCAAGGGGGGAATCTCAGTGACCCTAGGGGGAAATGAGATGGAAAGTGTGATGTATGAATGGATGCTTGTATTGGTCAAGTTTCTATGTGTGGAGAAGGGCTTGAATAAGTTCTTGGTGGTAGCCAAGGTTGCCAAGAAGTATTAGACCTTGCCAAAGTTGATTGTACCTTCCCGAGACACAAGAAAAATGAAGATACAAGCCCAAAGATATGATGGATCAATAAGTTAGGCTTGTTGTCCCTAATTGTAGCAGTTAGTAGCAGTATATATATCAACAATGAAATCAAGTAACTACTGCATATTAAACCACTTAAAGCATCAAATATTAGTTGAGTTAGGAACTATAAAACATGTAGATGAGTTCTCAACACTTTAGCACAACTTTAGCAGTATTTAGATGGTTTTAAAGATAATTTTCCAGAGTATATTTATGGAAGAAAAGTGGATGTAGAATATATTTGATACAGCAACAACTTTTACCCCAAGAAATTAGCCAAAATATTGCCCAACAATAGCCAACATCAAGTAGATTAATAATAGCAACTTTCCAACTATTTCCAATGGTAAAATAGTGAGAAATTAAGCTTGAAAGAGAGTTTTTCTGCAACCCTAATGACTGTAGCATAATTTTTTAACAACAGTAAGAAACACTTTTCCAATTGAGATGCCCTAGGGGAAATGGCAAGCCTAAAACATAAAAGAAAGAAAGCAACTTGAACAAGTTGATTCCTTTGTATTTTCATGTATTCCAATGCAACAATTTTATTTCTCCAATGGAAAATGAAAATTATTAGTGCCCTACTATTGGGTTGTGGAGTCAAAGAATGTGAAGACTAGGCTAACTCCTTGGGGGTGTAAATCCTTTTACTCCCCAAGGCAAGCTAGGTCCACTAGGAAATGCTAAGAGGGTGTAATCCCTTTTACTTCTCTTAGCAAAACCTTATGTAAAAAAATTACCTTGGATGTACAATATTGATCCACAAAGAACTCAAGAGTGTAAGCCCTTTTACTTCCTAGGGTTTGTAAAACAAACAAAGGTGATCTTGGAGGGTGTACACCCTTGTAGTTCTCCAAGCAACCTTGCAATTAATGGCCTTTCACAAGAAAACATATGAATCTTGGGGAGGGTGTATGCCCTTATACTCCTCCAAGGGTTTATCCACTAAAAATTATGGAAGAAGCAATAGTTTTAGATAACAAGTGCATAATTTCCTTACCAATTTCAAATATATGCAAGATCAAACCCTAAGTGACCAAGAAAATTCCATCAACAAGCATGAGAAAAAGCCTCTAAGTGTAGAGTACCACTTTTATCCATCAATAGCAAGAGAAACCATAACAATTTTCAAAAGAGAGATGAAATTCTCCAAGAGTAGTGAAACGTTTAGTAAAGTATCCTTCTCCACAAGGGGGAGCCATGTCCAAATGAGATACAAATGATCTCTATTTATACTAAAACTCTAAAACATAGTTTTTCCACATTCAAAGGGTAAAACATAAGATAAGGGATCAGCAACCCTTATCTTACCCCTTAAACCAAATAATAATATTTAATTGACACTTTTTTCACATTATAAACCCTAAAGTAAGATGACATCACCCCTTTAGGGAGAGGTTTTGACACTTGTAGTAAGTTGTTGGAGTTGGGGAATCATGGATAGGCATTCAAACGCCACATGTCACTCATCCAAGCCTCTTCTTCATGGTCCAAAGCCACCTTACTTCAAAACATTCCATGTGTCAATGAGCAATACCTCCATCACCACCAAACCCTAGCCCTAGGTGACATCAAGCCTCAAAAGGTGACGTTTTTCCACTCCTAGGAAAATCATGTGGAATGTGAGGAATAGGTTATGTATTCCAAGGTGTCTTCTAGGCCTCCAAAGGCAAGTCATCATGATTTGGAATGTGGGCCCTTGGCATCCAACATGTGGGATTCAAGCCCCATGGAAGCCCAAGCTAGGCCTGTTCCTCCAAAATTGTCCACCAAACAAGGTCCTACAAAACAAATGGGTACGCCCTCCAAAGATCTCAAGTCAAAATGTCATGGCAAGTGAAAACCACATCTAATAAACAAGGAATATAAAAATATGCATCAAAACTACCTCATCAAATTAAACAAATGCTCAAAGACCCTATACAATTGAGCGAGTTAGGTATGGGAGGGGTGTCATAAAATTCCTATTGGGTGAACCAAAACCCTAAATTAGGGGATGCTCCCAAGGGTTCTGCTTCAAGTTCATTTAATGGATGATAACGTGGATATGGGTTTAGAATTCATAGGTCAACGGGTTTCATGACATACAAGGGCTCATATTGTCTCATCTATGGGTGCCTTTGTAGATGGTGTGTTGCACCTTCATTTTCAATGCATCTTTTTTTCCAAGCCCATCCATTGCCTTAATTATTTTAGGATGTTTCCAGATTGAAGCCAATGTGAGGATTCTACCTAAGCAATAAAAATGTTGCCCACCTTGACTCTACCCTGATCACATCATGCTTCCCCGAGTTGGGAACACGTGTGGGGCTTCTACCTAAGCATTAAAAACAGTGCCCACACATGCCCCTCCCTGGTTGGCATTTGTTATTAGTTATTTTTTCATGGGTCCCATCAATTCTTATAAGAGACGTTTCATTTTCCTTGGTATCCCTAGGTGAGAATCTATAAGGTCAATGGTTTATATTTTATTTTTTTCCAACTACAAGCCTCTGGGCCTTAAACCCCTTCTTCCCATGAGATGAGGTACATGCCCTTCTTGGGCCACTAAAGCCAAAGGTCCTAGAAGAGAGAAATGTGATGGGAATGTGATGAGTGAAAAGTGATAAGTATGATCGTAAATGGTACGATGACCCCTCAAGGGACCCCTAGTTACACCCCTTCCCAAAAGTTTGGCCACTTACTAGGAAATCGATGACACTCACCAAGGTGAAACATGGTAAAAAACATAATGTCCAAGCAGGTGTTTTATAATCAAAAGTAGATTCAATAAAACATGCTTAAATGCCTCAAATATTAGGGTGGTTATATGCCACAATACCTTACTTGTACCACATGGAGCAAGATTCATGTGCCTTCCATAAGCTAGTTGGTGTGGCGGATGTGATGATGATGAATCGAATTGTGGTGCTAGAGTGGGCTTCCATATGTGCAAGTGGACACTGCTAGTCATGTGGTCTCTCAACACTCCATGTATGCAATATGAGGGCCTCGAGACATCATCTCCTTAATTATCCCACAAAATGGGGATAACATGACTTAAGATCCTTGGAGGGTGTATTCATTGTCTTTGCAGGACCTTGCTTGGTGGACAATTTTGGAAGAACAAGCCTAGCTTGGGCTTCCTTAGGGCATGAATCCCATAGGATGGATACCACGAATCTCACACTGGATGATGATGACAGCCTTTGGAGGCTTGGGAGATACATTTTATGATCTCACCTAACCCCTGCAAGCCCAACGTTTGGCCTTTGGAGGTCAAAACATCACCTTTAGAGGGTTGGACGTCACCCTAGAGCTACGGGTTGGTGTGGTGGTGTGGTTGACTTGATACTTGGCCCTTTTTGGATGGAGGGATGCCTTGGCTTAATGGAGGATACCCTAGCGTTTGAGAGGGAGGTCTTTTGAGTCCAACCTTTCATCTCCAAGCTCAACAATTTGCTAACAATGCCAAAATGTTGCCCTAAAGGGGTGTCATCGTGCTTATTTTAGGGTTTCTTATGTGAAAAATAAAATTTAAAATTGTAAAGGGGAAAAGTAAGGGTTGTTGACTCCTTACTTTTTGGTTTACCCTAAAGTTAAGTGGACAAACACTTTTATGAGGATTTATATAAATAAGAATTATTTCATTTCATTTTCATCATAGCTCTCCCATTCGGAGAAGACTCCTTGGCTGAAATTTGCACCCTTTTTGGGTAATTTTACTTGTCTCTCTTTGATACCTTTCTATTGTGATGGTTTATCTTGGATATTGGATAAAGAAGTGATGCACTATCTCTTGTGGAGGCTTATTCTTCCAATTGTAGTGGAATTTTCTAGGTTAAGGATAGTTTATTTTGTTAATGCTTGGACTAGGTAAAGAATATTTGCTTTGTTATTGCTTATTTCTTGGTTACAAGGTTAATTTTCTAAGCTCTTGGGGAGTATAAGGGCATACAACCCCACTAAGCCTATCATAATTATTTTGAATAAATTGTTGTACAAGGGTTACTAGGAGAAGTAAAAGGGGTTACACCCTCGTAGTAGTTCCTTGCTAGTCTTGCTTGCCTTAAGGATTAAAAGGGTTTATAACCCTAAGTAAGTGGTAAGTCTAGCTCATTCATTAAAGGACTCCATAACCCAATAGTTCAAGGCACTAATCTCTTTCAATGGAGAAATAAATCATTTCATTGGTATACATGAAATCATGAGATATTGAAATTGTTTAAATTGGAATCTATTGTTGGTGCTTTAGGCTTGTTAAGGACACTAAGGCGTCTTCTTTGGCTAAGGATTTCTTATTTCTCTCATAACTTCAAATCTACAACCGTTAGGGTTTCAGAAAAATACTTCATAATTTTCAAACTTACTCATTTTCTAACCGTCAAAGTTTGCTAGAAAGCTACCAAATTAATCTACTAGTTGTTGTGCTTCTTTTGGGTGGTTTACTTGCAATTTTCGGTGGTTGGTTTTTTTTGCAATAATATCTCTTCAAAACTTGTATCTTATAGCCTTTAATTGTTGCTAAAGTCTTGCGCTATCATACTTGAGTTACACTAGTAATTGCTAGTTAGTCTCTTGCACATTTTCTTGGACTTTTGGTGACTTGTTTAGTAACTCTTCTTATCATTTCATTGCTTATTTATATCATTATATACCACTACGAATTAGGACAACAAGATTCACTTTCCTCTCCGTTAGATTATTGGGCTTATATCTTTTGTTTTCTTGTGTCTCGGGAAGGTACAACACATTCCACAGGTACTCAAGCACTTGACAACCATTGACCATCTCTGAGACTCATTTCTGAGGAATCCTCCACTAAATATTTTGACCTATAGGGGCTTCACTTCCATAACCTCATTTTCCATATCATTTCTCCCTAGGGTCACCCAAGATCCCCCTTGTGTTGGATTTATCCTCCACTAAAGCGAGGGGAGAGGTTATCTAAAGTGACAGTGAGTAGACTCTCCCACAGTTATCGACATCTTATGGTTTAGGTCTGGCTTTGCCCAACCTATAGTTTGTGTGATAACATTACAAAAATAATTCATTTTGTTGATAATTAGTAATTAATTTCCTTATTTTGATCAAGGTTTCCTTTTTGGCATGTGTAGAGAAGAAAATACAAGTTATTAATTCCAAATCTAAACAATTTGACATTATCTTTAAATGATACTATTAAAGAAAGTTTGGTTTACCTCACATGGTATTATTTTGGTGACCTTGAGATGGTCTCTACTCCACATTTAATTTATCGAGGACTAACATAAGGATGGTTGTACACATAGTAGTCCATGATTATTACTCTTTAAGATGTTCTAATTTATGTTTATTATTCTCCTTGAATTGATGCCACATTTGGAGCATTAGAGATAAATTGATCCCTATGATAAGTGGACAATTAAGAAATTATAGATTTTGGACTTTGACCACTTTGTCACTTATTAATGATTTTCAAATTATTTTTATTTTTCTACATTAAATTAGTATTTAGTGTAAATATTCATTCTTATAATTGTTCTTTGTAAATATTATATTTTGAGGCGAAACGTTGTCACATGGTTTATATAAATGGAAATCGTTGAGGAATTTTGTTTTGTCATAAATTTGTGAGACCAAGAACTAGACACTAAGCACAATCAAATAGTGATATAATATATGAACTCTAAATGTATATGATTGATAGATAACTAAGTCTCTTGCTATGGTAGAAAGTGGAATCCATTTTTTAATATTTTTTATTCAATAAAAATTAATTATATTATCTCTAACATTAAATTTCCAATTATGGTTTCAAATTAGATTTTTTTTAATGTTTTATGAAATACCAAACATGATTACAATTTTAACAATTGGTTACATAGTTTTAATGTAAACAATTGGTTAGTCAAGGCCAAAATTTCCAATTCTTTTCCAAATTAGATTTTTTTTTAAATTAATGTAAACAATTGGTTAAACTGACCAAAATTTATAATTCTTTTCTAAATTATTTTTTTTGTAATGTTTATATGAAATACCAAACATGATTACATAGCCTTAATTTTAACAATTGGTTAGACTGGGCCAAATTCCTTATGTTAAGGACATATGAATTGCCATATTTTATGCATATGGACTCTCACCATTTTATGTTATACCTTTTTCATGTCTTGGATTATACAACTAGAGAAACTCCAACACATGAGATTTAAGATATTTTCTAAGAATGCAGAAGGCTTTTAATGTTTTTTTTATGATTCGTGTTGTACTTTTATATCTTATTATGTAAGTTGTTTTAATAATGAGAAAATAAAAGAGTGGTGTAGAAAGTAACTCTTTTTTAATTTTAATTTTGCTTTATTTACATAAATATAAAAATTTCAATTTTACCTTATTGACATAAATATGAATATGAATAAATAAATAATTTAACCATTAATTTCTTATTGACATAAATATAAATATGAATAAATAAATAATTTAACCATTAATTTAGAAAATAATATTTTTATATACATATAAAAATAATAANTAATTTTAACAATTGGTTAGACTGGGCCAAATTCCTTATGTTAAGGACATATGAATTGCCATATTTTATGCATATGGACTCTCACCATTTTATGTTATACCTTTTTCATGTCTTGGATTATACAACTAGAGAAACTCCAACACGGTTAGACTGGGCCAAATTCCTTATGTTAAGGACATATGAATTGCCATATTTTATGCATATGGACTCTCACCATTTTATGTTATACCTTTTTCATGTCTTGGATTATACAACTAGAGAAACTCCAACACATGAGATTTAAGATNAGATTTGGCCAGATATAGAGGCTTTGCTTACCAAAGAAATGGAACTAAGAGTCAAGATAAACCTCAAGCAAATGTTCCTAAGGTACCTTCTCCCCCTCCTAAATCAATTGTTCCTACAAGTACAAAATTAAATATTGACTTAGGGGGATGGTTGAGTAATGCGAAAATGTTGGTCCCTGTGGCAGAAATTATGAAAATTCCATCTCAAAGGGAAAAACTCCTCAAAGCCATTGACAATCCTCTTCAAAACTGTTAATGTTTAAGCCATTATTATAGTTCTTTGCATTTCATTAGATAACAATAGCATAATATAAGATCACTGAGAAATACACAATCACAAGAGACACAACATTTATCCTGAGAAACCCTCTAGGGGAAGAAAACCCAGCAAAACTTTCTTATTATAGATAGCCAATACAATGCCAAGAGATCTCTTAAACTAGTGCAGAAGATCCTCTCCCAGATATGCGCCACTCTCTCTCCTTCTTCTCTAACTGCAATTCCGAAACTTGTCTCACAAATGAGCAAGTGAGTTGTGTGTCTAAGTGAGGCGCTAGCCTCCTTATTTATACAAGACTGGCATGTGTGAAGTGTCTCTTCACTGCCAGGGCCGACTTCTCCAACTGGGTGGTTATAACCACCTTTATTATGTTTTGGGGCCTCTTTGATATATTCTGGGGCCGACTTCTTCTTTTGCCTTTTACAATTACAATATGACCAATCCGCAAAAGGGGATTTGGTCCTTTTAAAGTAGCCGCCATGATCAATCCACAATGGGGATTGATCCAATGAATAATATATCAAATAATAATAAGAATACACTTTGCAGTTACATTATTTCAACAAAAATAATATTGACAGGCAACCTGTTGTAGCTTACCAACATGCACCAGTAATTTTGCAAAATTGGGATAGGGGAAACGAAAAGAGCCAACCCTTTTTCCTCTCTCTACTTGTGAACAATCATCTACTTCATAATTGCATGCTTGATTCTGAAGTAAGCTCAAATGTTATGATTAAGAAAGTGATGGAACAGTTAAATCTAAGGATTTCAAGGCCTTACCATAACAATTGTGCAATGGATAGTAAAAAGATTGAAGTGCATTGTTTGATTAAAAGTTTACAAGTACACTTGGTTGCTTTCCCAAACATCATGATAGAAATGGATATAGTAGTGATAGATGTGCCAGATGCTTGGGGTATGTTGCTTTCAAGAAAAACAGTTGCAAATTTGGGGATCAATATACAAATGGACTTGACTTATGCTACCATTTCCACTCCTGAAGGGGAGATGTTTAAATTAAACAGAGAATTAGAAAGAATGTATCATGTGGAAGATCCAAGGAATCCCAGAAATGAGTTAAAGTATAAAGAAGATGATCTTGGAAATTATGTTGCTTTAACTAACTCTTTAGGGCCTTTAGAAGATAAAGTTAAAGATGAGAGAGTTAATGAAGTATGGTACATGCATTTTGATGGTGCATTTTCTAGAGCTGGAAAGGGTGCTCGAATAGTCATTGAATCTCCATCAGAGCAGGCATTTAAGTTTGCATATAGGATGGAATTTGATGCTACCAAAAATGTGGTTGAGTATGAAGCTTTGTTACTTGGTCTAGAGCTTTGCAAGGATATGGGTGTCAAATGTTTAAACATAAAGGGAGGTTCAGATTTGGTCATCCAACAACTTAAGAACAAATTTGCATGCAAGTCTGAAAGGCTTAAAAAATATAGGAATGCAATATGGGACTCCATTAAAGATCTTGATGCTTTAAACCTTATTTCTACTNGGTTAAAAACATAAAAATTAAAATAAAAACTTTAAAATAAATTAAAATAAATAAATATACATATTATAAAGAATCAAATTTTTAAATTTCATAATGAGTGAATTTTCCATTTGCTTACATGGATACCTATGTCATAATGAGTGCATTTTCCATGTGCTTACATGCATACCTATGTGCATACAAACTCTCTTATCTCTCACACTTCTTGCATCACAAAGTTTATTATATTGCAGTATAATAGGGCTCAAAGCCCATATTAGGGAAGACAAGGTCTTTATAACTTTCATTACATAAATTTCAAGAGAGTTTTTAAAAGAAAAAAAATGTAGATTTCAAGAGAGTTTTTAAAAGAAAAAAATGGTTCTTATAACTTTTATTATATAAATTTCAAGAGAATTTTTAAAGGTTTTTATAACTTTCATTACATAAATTTCAATAGAGTTTTTAAAGGTCCTTATAACTTTCAATTACATAAATTTCAAGAGAGATTTTAAAAGAAAAAAATGTAGATTTCAAGAGAGTTTTTAAAAGAAAAAAAAATGGTCCTTATAACTTTCATTACATAAATTTTAAGAGAGTTTTTAAAATAAAATAAAAAATGTAGATTTGTTATGTCAGGAAGAAAATAAAATATATATTTATATAGAGTAATATGTCATTTTAGCACGTCTCTGAGGTGTAGGACAGTTGGTGATGGAGTGTGTTGTTAAGCCACTCTGTGATGTTAAAGTCACCAGTTCGAAACCTGCGGGGACAAAAAATCCAACCATGTTAAGGGTTGGTGTGGCTCAGGCCGGGTGCGATCCCCAGGTGATTTTGACGACTTAGATGCCCCTGAGTCGTGGTTTCTCAAGCCACAGGTTAATCGCGAGCCAACAGGTCCCGCACAAATTAACAAACAAAAAAAAAAT
Source organism: Picea sitchensis (assembly GCA_010110895.2). Lineage (NCBI taxonomy): Eukaryota > Viridiplantae > Streptophyta > Pinopsida > Pinales > Pinaceae > Picea > Picea sitchensis. The sequence continues at coordinate 20,996 of SNQJ01S0019356.1, forward strand.
ATGTCATTTTAGCACTCGCATATTACAAATTCTCTCTTTTGATCATGTAATACTACCAAAAACAATAACCGATCTTGAGATATCATGTTGTTACAATCATACTTCTAGGTCTTGAGATATCATATTGTTACAATCATACTTTTATCCTTGGCATACTTCTAGGTCTTGAGATATCATATTGTTACAATCATACTTTTATCCTTGGCATTGTAAACCATATCCAAACAAAAACTATAACACCTTTATGTTAAGATTTTCAAAAGAAAAAAAAATCTAATCATTCTTTATAATAGTGAGATTTTCTTCTCCATTTTAGTTAAATAGAGAAATTTCTTTGATAGAAAGAATTGCTATTTCAACAATATCGAGAATACCCACATATAGTGAAAGAGCTTGTTTAGATAGTTTGTATACCTTTTCATTCATTTCTTTGTATAGATGTTGAAAGGAGACTTATTTAAAGAGAGTTCTCACCTTTTTGAATCTATTCATAATAGAAAAAAAGAGTAAAATTTACAAATTATTTTTTCCATTTTCCCAATCTCTAATAAGCTTAGACTCCCCCATTACTTGAAGTCATGTGAATTACTTGAAGTCATGTGATGCTTTGTTTAGTGGATTTTTTTAACAACAACCAGAGAGAAAACAATTTATCCCAATTGTTTTTTTCTTCCCAACAATATATTTAAATGTTACACTATAATTATACTTCATAAATACAATGCCCCAAGGGGCAAATCCACAGATACTAGGGAACCCTTGACAAGCCCCATCAAAAAATTATCAAATCTTTGTTTTAACTAATTTTTGGTTTTTCAAGATTCTAGGTACCTTTACTTTGTTAGGTTTCTGGATGCCTCCATAAGGATAACTAATTTGGTAACATGCCTAAATATGCAGGATCTCTTTGTTTTGAAAAATCATTTTGTTTCTAGCTAACTAAAGAGCCCATGCTACAGTATAAGTCCATGCCTTGTTCTCTTTCACATATTTATCCTAAAAGAATCTATTAGTGCATTGATAATAGTGCAATCCATAAAATAACTTGGTTTTCAGAGGACATTTTAAATTTTCAACAAAGAATTCCACTACCACTTATTTTCGCTCTCTTCATCCTGCTCCGACTTGGCCTCATATCTTAACTTTTATGTGTATCTTCCATAATATTTATTATTTGACCATATAATTTCATACCCTTCCTCCCTCAAATTTATAACACTATGTTTAATATTGCATACATACTAATTCCATTATTTTTCCACTACTCCTTGAAGCTCTAATTGGATTACCAATTTTCCAACCTTCGTTCTAGATGGAATTGGTCAATAGATTAGCATATATAGATAGATAGATAGATAGATAGAAATTACAAGAGAATTTTTAGAGATTCAGATAGATTGAAATTACATGTTATTCCCATCTAAGGATCCTCCCCTATTTTCACTATATCCCTCCTCCATACATTCCATGCCAACCATTTTACTAATAGAGGGAAAGATTTAACTAATTCCTTCTAGATAATTGAGTCTCCTCTAAACAAATTTATTAGACTTTTAATACCTTCCAATAATGATTTGACCAAGGTCAACCTACCTCCCCTTGATAACCCTTTGAAGCACTAGTTAGTAGCCCTACATTCAATTTTTTGGTAGAGTCATTACCAATATTTGAATCTATACTAATTAGGCTTTAAATAAAAACCTAGATGTTTGGCCTCATTGTTAAAAGGAAAGGGAAGAATTTGAGAAACCCAACTTTATAGTTCATCCTTCAATACCATTGAATAATATTGAATATTTCGGGGTATTCACTCCCCTCCCTGTATCTTTAGTAACTCTACAATTTCCTTATACCTTTCTACTTCCCTTACCAAGTGAATACCAAACCTAACAACACTACCTTGGAAAATTAAATGAAAAAGATAGAGAGTATTCCCCATTTTAATGTCTTTTATATTTCCTTCTCTTTCAAAAGTATTGACCATCTTGCTTAGCCCTTCATCAACCAATAAGAAAAGGAAAAGTGATATGGGGTAACCCTACCCAAGTCCCCTCAAAGGAAAGAAAAATTTAGAAGTTGATCAATTAATCAATATTGCAAAGGACATTGAAGAAACACAACCCATAATCTACTTTATAACTTGTAAACTCATCCTAATATGTAACAACCTTAACTTGAGATAAAGGAAGTTGACCTTGAAATAAGCCTTGGCTAAATATAATTTCATCACCACAACTAACATCTTTTAACCTTTATGGAGTGTGAACCTTGTTATCGCACAAACTATAGGTTGGGAAAATACCGACCCAATCCACAGGATAGAGATAATTGTGAGAGAGTCTACCCATTGTCACCTTAGATAAACCCTCCCCTCGCTTTAGTGAAGGATAAATCCAACACAAGGGGGGAATCCCGGGTGACCCGTTACGAGGAAAATCTCTCTATGGCATGGGGTAAACCACAAAAGATGGAATGACACACATAAATCAAATCTCATCCCAATTATGCTATATAAATGAAATGATAACAAGACAAGACCAATATCCTACCTCGTCCAAATGTTCGATGAAGACCACCGTTGAGCACACAACTCAAAGCTTTATACCTCCAACTTGTCCTCAACAACCAAGATACACAAGCATATGGTGATAATATATAATGTTAGCATATATATTAGCATAATCCATTAACATACATGAAAAATACGTACATGGAATAATAATTCAAATATTTGCAAGATATCAATTGGAAGAGAAAATAATATTTCTATTAAAATAATCAACAGAAGTATATAGGTGACAAACTTTTGTAACGACACACATCGGAACCAAGAAACTAAGTCCCTCCCGTTGGGCCTCTACCACTTCAATCCTCCACCAATGACAAGCTCATATAAAGGAGACAATAAGGTTCTCCATCACAAAGAAGGAAGAGCTTGGGGGTTGAACAAGGAGTTCATACTTTCAAGGATAAAGGAATGCAAACTCAATATGAATTGAAATTTCTAAATTTCTCTAGAGTGTATTTGCTCTCAAAGTTGAATTGTTCAATCTCCTCCAAGGCTTGGATAAGGCTCAATTTATAGCCTTCACTTTGAACTGAAGGGGATGATTTGGAGTGTTTCCAGTATATGGAAGATCAAGGATCATGGATCTCATGACATGGCATGGAAACCTGACATAATTTTTAATTTTGAGCACCAAACCCAATGTACACGGGTTGTAGTGGAGCAACCTATATATACACATGTTGTCTAACATATAGGGCCTGAATATGTGGAAAAATGTGTTTTTTGGCTCTTGAAGGTAAAAAAGGGGACTTCAAGTCTACATAGGGAAATGGAAAGGCCATTTAAGAAAGTTGCATGGGGTGAGGAAAATTTTGTTGTAATATATTCCCCCTAATGTGTGAGGTCATAGGAGTATCTACGATGGCCAAAATACATTATAATTCCCAGAAGCGGAGTAATGGAGACTTAGTTGGAAGTGCTAGTTACTCATGGGAATATTACAATCCATAATGACTTTGTACACATGGATGCCAAATTGAATTACATTGCAAATCCATGTGGAAATATATCAAATAGTTGCTCATCGCCATGAATGAAATATCCTTGATCCCGCTGATCAAGATATTTGCTACTGATCTAATGTTTTGTCTTGCAAATATGATACACTGGGGGTTTCTGGATGCGTTTTAGTTGTATGTTTGAGATCTTGATGGTTATTGCATGTGCATGTGGGTTATTGCATGTGCATGTTGGTTATTGCATGTGCATGTTGCGTACTTATGGTTTAAACAACATATAAAGGATGCATGCGGAAGTAAAGAACATCAATTGCTCAATAACATGTATTATACGACTCAAGCATGGAAATACAATAGCATACTAGAAATATTTAATACAATCGTCAGCTGGATCTTATGGATCGTCACTGGAATACAAGAAAATAGCATTAAAATACCCATGATCAGAAGATGATAGCAAATATGATGCATGCACAGATAGATCGGCAAGAATATGTGATTCTGAAGAAGTACGGTAACCGCTACCAGCTGGAAAACTCGTCTAGAAGAATAGACCATCATAATTGGCTAGAAACTGCTCCAATAGAAGCATTGTGGCCTCTAGAATGAAATGGATGAGTGTCAGATCTCATATCTGGTCTCTGAGGCACTAGATCCCATCCCCTGGGGGTTTTCCCACCTCCTGGGACACTGGATGTGCCCCAAAGGATTCCACCAACAAAATCTGTTGCTATAGGTCTCAAAAAGATCGTTTCGCCAAATGTGAAACATGGGTCGGAAGGGTTTTCCTCGGATCTGCTCTGATACTTTGCATGCAACCCCAAACGACTGTTTAGAAGAGTTGCACCCTAAATGGTTGGATGGTGCGCTCGGAATGATTACACCATCAGAATCTGATGGGAAGTAGATCAATCTAAGCGCCCTAGCTGGATCTCAACTGGGTCAAAAGGAAAATGTAATTAGAGCTCGGACCTCATGCAGCTCCATAAACCCTCAATCTGACTTGTGCCCTCACTGGCTGAGTTGCACACACTACAACTGGATACTCCTAAATAGCATGGTAAAATACCTGGATAGGTATCTCCGATGGGCTAGGGTGTGTCTCTCAACATTGAAACCAATCAATGGTGGTGGTTTCCTCTAGAAATCCACAAAACAGTCAAGGTCGATTCTCTTCCTTCTCTGGGAACTCTCAACATCAAATCATAACAATGCATACTGAATTAGGTTGCTTTAACCTTCCTTTATAGCTTCCCAAAACCCTAATTCGTTGTTGACCTTTTCCCTCCAAGGGACTTTTACTTTATTTTATTATTCCTTGATTAAATCACTTAATTAATCATTTAACCTCTAAAAAGTGATTTATCCATCCTGATGGCTTCTCCGTCCACTGAAAGTCACTTCTCATCATCTTATCCTGTAATTCTCTTCCTCCCGATTCCGATGAGTTATTACACTGAGAATTTTCTCCAAGTAATATGCCCATTATGACCTTCTTAGTGAATTTAATTAAGATATGACCCATAATAACTCAAAATTATGAAAATCGTTGGAATGCAACGGAACCAAAGCCCAGTTGTGTGAAATGGATCTTGATGATGAACAATACAAGTCGAGCCCAGATAAACCCCTCGATATCTTCCAAACTCTCTGTCACCCCTATTTGGCTACTCGGGCAGGCATAACACTCTAAAATGTTGTAATGTTATAATGTCCCAAAATGGGGACATTACAGTCCTCCATGCTGAAATATTGCTTGACCTCAAGAAATAAATGAATCCAACTACATATGATATCGGGGCCCCATATCCATATGTGTGACAGAAGGTAGACTCCCCTCAAGATGTGGTCTCTCCAAGTGCTCACCATGCATGACACCCACATGCTCCTGATGAGTAGAATGATCAATGGCCAAATAATCTCAGTCAAATCCCCGAGAAACCACTCTACTCGAAACTGAACTCCATCAAGCGTTGATCTACCAAGCACTCCAATCCCTGGATCCCATATCAAAATGTGAACTGCAATGCTCTGTGAAGTATAGTTTTGTAACATATCAACACCATGAGTCTCCTACAAATAACACATGGCCTCAACCCAAAATGGGTCTATCCTACCATACCATACCAAACTCAACACGACCCCATCAACTAAACATGTTTATGCCATATTGAGGTACTACAAGACCTCAACGAATCACCATCTAGTGACGTGTTCTCCCCAATATTGAAACTCAATGGAAAATCAAAGTGACTTCCCCCTGCAAACATCCACTCGTCTCTATCAGTCAATGAAATTCCCAACCATGTAATCCCAGAGTCCCATGCTAGTCTCTAACAGGGACCATCATGCTGATGCTTCTCTACTCTGATCATGACTGTCTTCTCAAAGTATCCATACTGGACCCTCCACTCCTGGATCCTCATAAGATGAAACAAACCTTTGACCCAATAGACTCCCGGATCCCATGTCAAATTTGGAAAATAATCACTTCCAATCCCCACTAACTGTTGATGTGCCCTACTAGTAATTGTCGAAATCCCTCCACCCTCATCCCAATGAGAGTCTGAATATGTAGCAACCTCTGAGATATCCTCTGTCCCATGGCCTAGGATACTCTCCATCATACCTGGGGCCTCAACTGTCTGCCCCTGAGGATCCACCCCTATCCTATTGTATGCAATCAAGACACCCCTATCAGGTGGTCTCAGCCTACCAACTCTCCATGTCCCATGCCACTGTCTAGCTCCCCCTACATTGTTGTTAATGATAAAAGTATCATAAAAGGATACCATAAATATCTACAACCAACTGTAGGACTAGAAAGTATCACATGCTTTGGTCAATCCCAAGGACTTGACCAAAAGCTAGTCCACTGACACCCATGGTAAATAATCGTCTGTACTCATAACTGAACACCAACCATCGGGTACAAAAGTAGGTATCTCCACAAATGAGGGTCAATCATTCTCCATCCATCATCACTCACGCAATTGTTTCTATGATGAAGGTGATCTCCTAGATCTATATACTATAGCAAGGGACAGGAATATCCATGCTCTACTAAGTACATCTCCTCCCTGCAATCCAGTGCATCCCCCTGAATCCCACTATACACCTTTGTATGTCTCTCTGAACTACCACTCATCACTATATGCCCTTGCATATCCATATGATATATTGTATACAATTGCAACATCATGGATCTTGGGTGTAATATTAGGTCATCCTCTACATGAAGGTCAACAAATCTTGGAACACAAATGGAAGTGTCCTCATAACTGCCCCTGGCTCTGGAACCCCCATGTGTATGTGTGTACCCAACTGTCTCAACTCCCCTCGTGAAAGATGGTCTCTGTGACCTATGGGAATCCTCTTGTGTCTCTGGATCATATCTCTCCATACTCATCAGTGATCCTGGTTACTCCTCATGCTCCGCCCTCAACTGGTGCTCCACTTCTAAACCACCAACATCCTCTCACAATGTGGTTGAGGGATATATCTGACTCTCTGATGAAATAGATGTGGTGGATCTCTGTCTAATTTTATCAAGGAGCTCCTCTGATCTGGACTCTGATTCCTGAAGTTTTGTCTATGTGCCTTCAAAGAATCTTTGTGTGCTCACCAACTCATGAGTGAGTCAGTTCATCTCAATCCCTTGCTCCCTCAGTGCCCTGTGATACATCTCGCCAACCTCCAATAGGTAATCCCTATCCATCAACAAGTGTTGGTAGTCGACCCTTATCACAATCACTCTCTCCCTGAGTGTATGGAAGTCATCAATGACAAGTCCCCCATCTAAACTATCATATGCCATCGAGGACCTCCAACAATAACCTGCCACCAATGCATGTGTGACGCAAACGAGCGATGTTCTAAACCCTCACGGTTCCACCCTACTCTCACCAGGACCTTCTCATTCTCTCACAGGCCCGAAGAGTCTAAGACTCTTCCAACTCCTCTCGGGAGTTCCTGACCCACAGATGTCCCTATCTTCGGAACTCGGGACTCGCAAGTTCACGAGATCAGCGCTCACGATATCGGGTCTTTCACTTCCCCGAATCCCGATGGTCAAAGGGTCAACATCCTCGGATATCGGGGGTTTCCCTATCTTCGAGCTAACGTAACTTGTCAATGCCTCCTCATATGGCTTA
>SNQJ01S0019356.1:48077-64194 GCA_010110895.2 Picea sitchensis
GCTAAACCACCAACATCCTCTCGCAATGTGGCTGAGGGATATATCTGACTCTCTATTGAAATAGATGTGGTGGATCTCTGTCTAATTTTCTCAAGGAGCTCCTCTGATCCGGACTCTTATTCCTGAAGGGTTGTCTGTGTGCCTTCCAAGAATATTTGTGTGCTCACCAAATCCTGAGTGAGTCGGTCCACCTAAATCCATTTCTTCCTTAGTTCCCTATGATACATCTCTCCAACCTCCAATAGGTAATCCCTATCCATCAACAACTATTGGTAGTCGACCCTTATCACAATCACTCTCTCCCTAAGTGTATGGAAGTCATCAATGACAAGTCCCCCATCTGAACTATCTTGTGCCATTGAGGACCTCCAACAATAACCTGCCACCAATGCAAGTGTATCATCAATGCATATAGTGGCTTCCATGATCATGTCCTCACTAACTCTCAATTGTCCTGCCAAGTGTCATGACTCCTAGTCACAATCCTTCTGAGGTGCTACCTCATGCCTCTCACTGCTAGTGTCAACAATGGAATCCCCAATAATACACTCATCAAAATATAAGTCACTGAACTTCCCATTGTCCCCTATGGTACTGAGTCCTCCTGTATGCAACTTCACGCCATCACCAACTGCAACCCCTATTTGAATCTCACCATATCATGTATGGGAAGTTGTATCCTCCTGTGCACCCACCCTACTAATATCATCTGCACCTGGATCCCATACAAATGTGTCCAGACACGTGCTATGGTCATCTCGACCAATAAGGAGTGCAGCCTCATCACTATAGATCGATCATGGGAGTAAGTGTCCCAACAAGTTGTCGGTCTCCACAACCTGGTCCATCAACGGAATCTCCAAGAGTGGTGACTCACTCTCCTCATACTGATAGGTATGTGTAAGGTCAACTATCTCCAAGCCATACCTCTCCTCCTGGGTCTGTAGATCCATATTTTCCTTGTGTACAATCCCCACACAAGGCTCCTCTACCATATCAAGAATTCCATTGATATCCTCATGTGTTGTGGCTAGCATAGGTGACTGAGAAGATGAAAAATGTGGCTTGCTCATCATCCTCCATACATGACTTCCTAGAAGCCATGTCTACACCCATAGGTAGGTCATCCAACCTCCTAATCTCATCATGTCTAAGTGCCAACACATATGAATCCTTACAAGTGTCACCACTATGTTGAAGTGTTGAATCCTCAACATTGCCTGACGGGGAAGATGAAGGACATGCGTTATCATCTTATCCATCCAGCTGTTTGTAAAATATGCAAGAGTCACTAGCCTCTGTCTCATTCATCTGGTTGAGCTTGTAGTACATGTCTAGCTTTTGTACCCCAGCTCTAGCAGTGCATTTGGACGATCCATCAAAAGAAGGAATGATGAGTTTACCAACTTTTCGGATGAAATCTATGTTATTCCCATGTTGTTGTTTATGTCCTCCTCTCTGAGGTTCTATGGGATGGTCCATGATCCTAAGTCCACAGTACTCAACCAGTGTCATGTCATGATGGAAGTCACGACCCAACACTGCATACTCCCTCTTGTACTCTGCAATGTCTTCCGCCTGAGTGGGCAGCCTATGTGCTAACGGTTGTTGTGCTACTGTTGGTGATTCCCTCTAAAAACTAGGTAACCATGGTATGGGAATCCTACTCAAAGATGTGTATGTGTGAGTAGGTGTCTAGGGTCTACTACCTTCCCCCGATTTCCTCTTTGTTGTATGTGGGTTTGGTGTGCCTGGGGTGTCCACTATAGCTAATCTATCAACCAACTTTTCCAAAGACTGCGCCATGGTCTGTTGACTGACTACCAAATTTTTGAGTACTTGTATGAAGGCTGCCTCTGGGTCCATGGGTGCCTTACCAATGCCCTCTGGCCTCTCATATATGTCTCCCCAGATCGTCTCTATCTTCTGGGTCACCCGCTGAACTCATCGACTTTAGTCACAGGATGGCAGGACTAAAGCTCTGATACCACTGAAATATCCCTAATCCCGTTGATCAAGATATTTGTTATTGATCTAATGTTATGTCTTGCAGATCTGATACACTGGGTGTTTATGGATGTGTTTCAATTGTATTTTTGAGATCTTGATGGTTATTGCATGTGCATGTGGGTTATTACATGTGCATGTTGGTTATTTCATGTTCATGTTGTGTATTTATGGTTTAAACAACATATAAAGGATGCATGCAGAAGTAAAGAACATCAACTACTCAATAACATGTATTATACGACTCAAGAATGGAAATGCAATAGCATACTGGAAATATATATTATAATCGTCAACTATATCTCATGGATCGTCACTGGAATACAAGTAATTAGCATTAAAATACATGTGATCAGAAGATGATAGTAGACTTGATGCATGCATGGATAGATCGGCAAGAATATGCAATTCTGGACAAGTATGATAACCGCTACCAGCTGGAAAACTCGTCTGGAAGAATAGATCGTCGGAATGCACTGGAAACTGCTCCAATGGAAGTGCCTTGGCCTCTAGACTGAAATGGATGAGTGTTGGATCTCGGATCTGGTCTCTGGGGAACTAGATCTAGACCCCTGGGGGTTTGCACACCTCCTTGGACACTGGATGTGCCCCAAAGGATTCCACCAATGGAATCTGTTGCTATAGGGATCAAAACGACCATCTCACCAAATGCAAAACTGGATCTGAAGGGTTTTCCCCGGATCTTCTCTGATACTCTGCATGCAACCCCAAAAGTTTGTCCAGAAGAGTTGCACCCTAAATGAATGGATGGTGTGTTCTGAATTATTCCACCGTCGGAATATGATGGGAATTATCTCAATATAAGTGCCCTGGTTGGATCTCAACTAGGTCGGAAGGAAAATGTAATCAGAGCTCGGACCTCGTGCAACTCCACAAACCCTCAATCTGACTTGTGCCCTCATTGGCTGAGTTGCACACACAGCAACTGGATACTCCTGAATATTATGGTGAAATACCTGGATGGTATCTCTGATGGGATAGGGTGTGTCTCTCAACACCGAAACCGATCAATGGTGGTGGTTTCCTCCAGAAATCTACAAAACAATCAAGGTCGATTATCTTCCTCCTCTGGGAACTCTCAACATCAAATCATAACAATGCATACTGAATTAGGTTTCTTTACCCTTCCTTTATATCTTCCCAAAACCCTAATTCGTTGTTGACCTTTTCGCTCCAAGTGACTTTTACTTTATTTTATTATTCCTTGATTAAATCACTTAATTAATTAATTAATTAATCATTTAACCTCTAAAAAGTGATTTATCCTTCCTAGTGGCTTCTCCGGCCACTAAAAGTCACTTCTCATGATATTATCCTGTAGTGCTCTTCCTCCCGATTATGATGAGTTATTACACTAAGAGGTTTCTCCAAGTAATATGCCCATTATGACCTTCTTAGTGAATTTAATTAAGATATGACCCATAATAACTCAAAATTACAAAAATCGTCGAAATGCAACGGAACCAAAGCCCAGCTGTGCGGAATGGATCTTGATGATGAACGATACAAGTCAGGCCCAATTAAACCCCTCGATATCTATCGAACTCTCTGTCACCCCTATTTGGCTACTCGGGTAGGCATAACACTCTAAAATGTTGTAATGTTATAATGTCCCAAAATGGGGACATTACAGTCCTCCCTGCCGGAATATTGCTTGACCTCAAGCAATAACTGAATCCAACTACATATGATATCAAGGTCCCATACCCACCTATGTGACAAAAGGTAGACTCCCCTCAATATATGGTCTCTCCAAGTGCTCACCACGTATGACACCCACATGCTCCTGATGAGTAGAATGATCAATGGCCAAAGAATCTCAGTCAATTCCCTGAGCAACCACTCTACTCGAAACTGAACTCCATTAAACGATGAACTACCAAGCACTCCAATCCCTGGATCCCATATCATAATGTGAACTGTAATGCCCTATGAAGTATAGTTTTGTAACATATCAACACCATGAGTCTCCTTCAAATAACACATGGCCTCAACCCGAAATGGGTCTATCCTACCAGACCATACCAAACTCAACATGGCCCCCATCGACTAAACATCTTGTTGCCATAGTGAGGTACTACAATACTGAAACGAATCACCAGCTGGTGACGTGCTCTCCCTAATACTGAAACTCAATGGAAAATCAATGTGACTTCCCCCTACAAACGTCCACTCGTCTCTATCAGTCAATGAAATGCCCAACCCTGTAATCCCAGGGTCCCATGCTAGTCTCTGACAGGGACCATCATGCTAATGTTGATCTACTATGATCATGATTGTCTGCTCAAAGTATCCATACTCGACCCTCCAATCCTGGATCTTCATAAGATGAAACAAACTTTTGACCCAATGGACTCTCGGATCCCATGTCAAATTTGGAAGTTCGTCACTTCCAATCCCCACTAACTGTTGATGCGCCCTACTGGTAACTATCGAAATCCCTCCACCCTCATCCCAATGACAGTTTGAATATGTAGCAACCTATGAGATATCCTCTATCCCATGGCCTAGGATACTCTCCATCACGCCTAGGGCCTCAACTGTTTGCCCTTGAGGATCCATCCCTATCTTGTTGTATGCAATCAAGACACTCTTGTTAGGTGGTCTCAGCCTACCAACTCGCCATGTCCCCTGCCACTGTCTAGCTCCCCCTATGCTATTGTCAATGATAAAAGTATCAGTAAAGGATACCATAAATATATACAACCAACTATAGGACTGGAATGTATCACATGATTTGGTCAATCCCAAGGACTTGACCAAAATCTCATGCACCGACACTCATGGTAAATAATTACCCGTACTCATCACTGAACACAAACCATCGAGTATAGCAGTAGGTATCTCCACAAACTGAGGGTCAATCATTCTCCATCCATCATCACGCATGTGATTGATTCTACGATGAAGGTGATCTCCCAGATCTGTATACTGTTGCAAGGGAGAGGAATCTCCATTCTCTACTAAGTAAATATCCTCCCTGCAATCCAGTGCATCCCCCTGAACCCCACTATACACCTCTATATGTCTCTATGAACTACCACTCATCACTATATGGCCCTGCATACTCATGTGATCTCCTGTATACACCTGCAACATTATGGATCCTGGGTATACTACGGGATCATCCTCTACATGAAGGTCAACCAATCCTAGAACACAAATGGAAGTGTCCTCATAATTGCCCCTAGCTCTAGAATCCCCATGTGTATGTGTGTACCCAACTGTCTCAACACCCCTCGTGAAGGGTGGTCCCTGTGACCTATGGGAATCCTCCTACCTCTCTGGATCATATCTCTCCATACTCATCAGTGATCCTGGGTACTCCTCATGCTCCTCCCTCAACTGGTGCTCCACTGCTAAACCAGCAACATCCTCTCGCAATGTGGCTGAGGGATATATCTGACTCTCTGATGAAATAGATGTGGTGTATCTCTATCTAATTTTCTCAAGGAGCTCCTCTGATCTAGACTCTGATTCATGAAGGTTTGTCTGTGTGCCTTCCAAGAATCTTCTTGTGCTCACCAACTCATGAGTGAGTCGGTCCACCTCAATCCCCTGCTCCCTCAGTGCCCTGTGATACATCTCTCCAACCTCCAATAGGTAATCCCTATCCATCAACAACTGCTAGTAGTCGGCCCTTATCACAATCACTCTCTCCCTTAGTGTATGGAAGTCATCAATGACAAGTCCCCCATCTAAACTATCTTGTGCCATCAAGGACGTCCAACAATAACCTTCCACCAATGCATGTTATGAATACAACTTCATGTGAGTTTGAGATACACTGAGGGTATGGTGAACATGCAAAGTCTAGATTTTTTAGGAATGGCCGACATAGGATTATAGACATCCTTTGAACAAGAGCATGACACATGTGGATAACTCAAGCAACATAGACTTGATGATAAAAATTCGTGATGCAGGAGGCATCAACAAACTCTGCATAGGGGTTGGATGAATAACCAGCCGGAGGAGTAAACTCTAAGTAACAATATCATCTTCCTAAGGTCATGCTAAACCAAAAATTTGGATGATAGTTGACTCAAAATTTTGTGTTCTATTCAAAGGCAACACATTTTCTTCCGATATGAGATAATATTATTTTCCCACCTGTATTTTTTTTTCTTTTTCATAGGAAAAGAAATGCTATGATATAGGAGAGGAAAAAAGTGTTGCGAGTAAGAAACTAGATCCAAACAATGGAACATACCTATGCTCAATGCAAGGAAGTGCATTTGGGGCATGGACACTCGGAGGAATGTTTCCTCTTAGGGTACAAGGTGTCAAGCTACAAAGGATATAAAAAAGGCTTTGTTTGGCTAGTGATGCAAATTACCGAGGTAAGAGGCTTGTAACGAGAAAGAGGGAACCAACAATAGGCTCAATACGGAAAGCAAGATGATGGAATGTGATTACAAATTAACTCCAAAGAATGTCCTTTTTGATAGATTTAGTCCCCTAGGCCTGAAAAAGTATAAAACAATACCCAGGAGAACTCTTCTAGCCAATGGTGACTAGAGTATTCATTTTTCGTAAGTAGTCTACTTGGTCCGAAAAGGGGGTTAAATTTACACCAAATAGACGTATTTTCAAATCCATTTAACGAGTGTGAAAAAGACAAGTGCACTCGACAATCTTTTCTCTTTTTAGAGAGTCGGAAAAGAGCTTAACCAAGACTTAGGGGGGGTCCCATAGGTAATGGTTAGAATGCTTATGAGTAAGAATATGAGGTTCGAACACAAATTCATATCAAAACTATAAGGAACTCTCGGTCCTATGGAATAACTTATGCATGGGCACCAAATGGCACAAAGGTTCTAACTAGGGCACCCATGTTTGGTAAGCATCTACCACTTAACAATGACACTTCTAGTAGCAGTAAGAAGATTTTGTGTCGCTAATAAATGGGACCATACTTAGGGCCTATGGATCATGGTCATAGGACGATGCATGAATGAAAAACGGAGTGACAACCTATCCTATATTTTCATGAAAGAAAATACCCACCGAAGGCATGGATGGGCGATATGATGCTAGAAACCACAAAAAATCCTGGACAAAACCACCAAAACCAATTATTTCCACTGTACTATTATTCATAAGGTCAAAAATTATCACAAACTATATGAAGTGGGTAAAAAAATTCTACTAATAGTAAAAGTAGACCATTTTACCATACCATTTGAGTTTTTTCACCTACATAGTGCATTTTAGGCCATTTTTCCCACGATCTTCAAGTGTCAATTGCAAGAGTTACGATCAATGAAATTAGCAACTGTCTTGGCCAAGTAATTGCCCATCCCCTCTACTTCAATTTTAGTGGTTTAAATTTCAATTTTAGTCCTCATTTTTTGAGTATTTGTAATACCCCAAGGTTGAGCCCCTAATTTTTAATCATGAATTGTAAACATGTTTCTTAGGCTAGTGAGCCAAGTAATGATAAGCTAGGAGGCTTATGTGATAGTTGGGCCAGAGAGCCTAGGATGCTAAGGCTAGGAGATTTTTTTGTATATGTAAATATTCAACTCATTAATATAAAAGCATCATTGCATGTAGACCGACCACAATGAAATATTATGGGGGACTAGGCTCCACCAGGCTAGGTAAGGGAGGGGGCTAAGAGGATGGAAAAGGGGCTAAGATTAAGAGCTTAAAACTCAAAGAATAATATATATTATTATTCTAAATACTGTAAGGAGGATATGAACTTATCCTAAGTTCCTTTGGGGAAGGGGAACGACTTCCAAATGGAGAGGAACACGCTTCATGAGCGTCATGTGTCATCTCAGGCACATGCAAATATATGTGGGGATTATGAACTGTTTAGGGATTTTTTCCATTATGTCCACTCACGCAGGCAGTGAGAAGGAAGCAGTAAAACCTGGAACACCATTGTTGAACCCATGACCATCTCGAACCTTTGCAATGAGCCCAAACTGATATCTTGATGAACTTGTACCCTGCAGGTTGTCTGTGTTTCATCTGGCCATTTTCCCCATGAGTTCATCCTCTAGATTATTTCCATCCCTTGTGCAGTGCATGCACACATTGAACAAGCATGCAACCAAAGCCATTTCAGCCATTGTGAACCTCTGTAATTGTTGAGTCGCTCCCTTTCCTTACCTGATTACTGTTATGGTTTGAAGAGGCGAGTTGTCAGGCCCGTGGTTGAAAAAGTAGGTTTTTAGTCCTATGAAAAACTCTCTTCAGGTGAGAGAGTTGTTGGGGAAGTGAATTCTCCTAGATGAAGTCTAGTCGCAACTACAGAGCTCTTTGCAGAATAAATCACATATACTCTTAACATAAATAAACAGAGATAGCATGAAAGCATACATGCAACGAAACACATGATATTATTATAAGAACCACATACATGCACTAAAATACATCATTTAACCTTTAAGCACATAACTTAATTGTACTTGTATCTTAATTGTAGTGCACCGACTGCGTGCAGAACTTCCATGAACCTCCCAACCTTAGACCACACTTCTCATTACTCTCAACAGTGGGTCACCCCCGAGCTAGGACTATACTCCACCGGGCAAGGGATTCCTAGGCTAGGCAAGGACAATAGGAAGTTGCACCAATCTACCGGAAGGATTTCCTCTAAGGATCCATTTACGCCCACCACTCATAGACTCTCATTCCCCACATGCCTGTCCCACCCCAGGAGTATACACCTTCACTATCACAAAGTCCATCGGCTACTCCACCTCCCTTCCAGGGCTTCAGCAACAGGCCAAACAGGAATTCTCAGAGCCCCTAATTTTTAATCATGAATTATAAACATGTTTCTTAGGCTGGTGAGCCAAGTAATGATAAGCTAGGAGGCGTATGTGATAGTTGGGTCATAGAGCCTAGGATGTTAAAGCCAGGAGCTTGTTTTGTATATGTAAATATTCAACTCATTAATATAAAAGCATCACTACATGTAGACCGACCACAATGAAAGAGTATGGGGGACTAGGCTCCACTAGGATGGGTAAGGGAGGGGGCTGAGAGATTGGAAAATGGGCTAATCTTAAGAGCTTAAAACTTAGAGAATAATATATATTATTATTCTAAAAGATGTGAGGATATGAATTTATCCTAAGTTCCTTTGGGGAAGGGAACGACTTCCAAATGGAGAGCAACGTGCTTCATGAGTGCCATGTGTCATCTTAGGCACATGAAATATATGTGGGGATTATGAATTGTTTGGGACCCTTTTTCCATTCTTTCCACTCACGCATGCAATGAGCAGGAAGCAGTAAAACCTGGAACACCGTTGTTGAACATGCGACCATCTTGAACCTCTAAACGAGCCCAAACTAATATCTTATTGAACATGTTTCATTTGGCCATTTTCCCCATGAGTTCATCCTCAGGATTCTTTCCATCCCTTGTGCATTTCACGCATGCATTGAACAAGCATGCAACCAGAGCCATTTTTTCCATTGTGAACCTCTGTAATTGTTGATTCATTCCCTTGCCTTACCCGATTGTTGTTGTGGTTTGAAGAGGTAGGTTGTCAGGCCCGTGGTTGAAGAATCAGGTTGGCAAGCCTATGAGCAACTCTCTTCAAGTGAGAGAGTTTTTGGGGAAGTGAGTTCTCCTGGAGGGAGTCCAGTAGCAGCTACAGAGCTCTGAGAATTCACGTCTGCCCTGTTGTTGAATCCCTAGAAGGGAGGTGGAGCAGCTGATGGACTGCGTGACAGTGAAGGTGTATACTCCTAGGGTGGTACAGGCATGTGGGGAATGAGAGTTTGTGAGTGGTGTGCATAAGTAACCCCTTGGAGTAAATTCTTCTTGTAGACTGGTGCAACTTCCTGTTGTCCTTGCCTAGCCTAGGAATCCCTTTCCCGGTGGATTCTAGTCCCAGCTCGGGGGTGACCCACTACTGAGAGTGATGAGCATTGTGGTCTAAGGCTGGGAGGTTCGTGGAAGGTCTACATGCATTCAATGCACTACTATTAAGAGATAAGTATCATTTATGTGCTTAAGGGTTAAATGATGTATTTTAGTGCATGTATGTGGTTATTATAATAATATCATGTGTTTCGTTGCATGTATGATTTCATGTTATCTCAGTTTATTTACTTTAAGATTATATGTGATTTATTCTGCAAAGAGATATGTCTTCCATATCCCATCAGGTATATGACTGGGCATGGACAATTTTAATCATCTAGTATCAGAGAAGTTTGGTTAAGGAGAAGTGGCATTGTCCCCGGCGAGGGTGGTTGGGGGACATTAAAAATTGGTATCAGAGCGCGAAATTTTAAGTGGCATGACCCAGCCTGGGAGGAATTACAAGTGGTTATAGAAGAAAGTCTAGAGGAATTGTTGTCCAAAGGGAAAAAATTGATTTACAAAGTGCCAAGAGGGCACTGAGAGAGCTCCTAGGTGGTATTGGAAAGATCAGAAGGAATAGTGGTTTAATAAACCATAGTAGACATGGTATTTGGCCACAAAGTTAAACTTGAGCCGTTGGAATAGTTCGGGACGGGATAGACCCCTCACATCCGCTGGATCCAGAGAATATGTGTTGAGTATAAGCATTGAAGTCCTTCGAATTTCTCCCCTCCGACCATTTTAAAACTATAAGCGGAGAAGACTGTCAAAGTCCCAAAGTCTTGAACCAATCCAGACCGTCTATTCCAGGGATACGTGTTCAAATATTAATAAGGTTCAGAGTTTCATAACTTTGGAAGAAATGGGTAGCGATTGCACGGGGGGAAGAGAGATCTGAAGTTCTGAAGTCCCGAAGTCTTGAAGTTCTGAAGTGACATGACATGATGACGTCACGGGGGGGTTATGTGGACCTCCTCTAGGCATGCCACGTATCATCGAGTTTTGTACTTTACACAGGCTCTTAGAACCAGTAATGACCCAACCTGTGTCACTCGACAGTGGGACCACGTGTCACCAGCTAGATTGATGACAAAATAGCTAAGTGGACCCCAGAGGGTTCTGAAGTTTGGGAGTTCAATGGTCCAATGGTTTTGTGATGTGCCGAAGGATAATCTTCCAGAGCCGAAGTTCTAGAGTGACGTGGACAGTTGATGTCACCAAGGGTGACATGGACACACTAGAAATTTTCCACATGTCCACTCCATAACTCTTCCAGGTGGAAAACTGGTAAGTGGATGTTGATGAGACTCTGAGAGTTCGTTAATACGGACGTTCAGGGGAAAACAAGGTGTAAGTTATACGAATCTCTGAAGCCCCGAAGCTCTGAAGATGTATTGTGCAAGGGTTGGCTAGTTCAACGTTCAGGAGAAGGGAGGCATGAAGTAACAAGAGCTTCTGAAACTGAAGTTCCAAAGCCCTGAAGTTCTCAATGATTCAGATAAGCACCTGTTAGATAGCACCAGGTCACAGTCATGGTTACATGTGTTTGGGGGATGAAGAAAAGGGGCTAGTGCCCGAAAATTATGTTTGAAACAGAGAAGGATCCCGTGAGGTTCTTGATTGAACAAACCCGCATCCAAAGAAATAAGGAGAAGGTTGTGAAGCTGAATATAGGATCTAGCACAGATCTAAGGGCTAATTCGTCTCTGAGAATTAAAAACGGTTGAACATAGATCACCTTACACGAAGTGTCATTGCTCAAATAGTCATAAGTTCCTGCTCAAAAATCACAATTGAGCAAGGGAAGAGTCATTGGAAAGGTATGGAACAGTAGAGGACAACTTCTCACCTAGAAATTATCAATGGATAGTTAAATTTGTCATAAAATCAGAAGAAGGAATTATGATCATTTAAAAACCAGAATTGTACATGTTTGCATGGTTTTGTTCAGACGGTTAGCCTGACAAGAGTTCTGTTGGTTGCACACTTTTGCAGATTTTTCTGCTGCCAAAACATAATAGAATATTTCTAGAGTGTAGAGAGATGGAGGATGTATAAGAGGCTTACAGTCTGGAAGCTGAGGTTAGAGGAATGAATGTCGATCTGGGAATTGAAGGAACAAGTTCCAATGGACATGGAGAAGGAAAGTATGAATACATAAATATGGTGGAGACCATCATAAAATTGCATGTAGATGTCTAGAGCCACGAAGCTGATAATGAAAGGCTTATGAAGGCCAAAGAGAAGTAGGAAGACTTCAACATGAATTTAATGAAAAGTTTGGACAAAATTGAGAAGAAGTTAGATAAGGAGAGTGGCTCTTGTAAATCAGGAAGCCACAAGACCCCTGAGGAAAAATAAAGATCAAGAAGTGGTAGCAGACATCACCATCACTCCCAAAATAATTCCCATAGGAGAGAACACGGTAGCTCAAGTCCATCCCCTGTCAAGAAACATAGGATGTTTGGGGTGGATGAGTTGAAAGGAGAAATGAATAAGATCAAACCTCCTACTTTTGATGGAGAGCACAAGAAGGATGAAGATGTTGAGACATGGATGCTAGGCATGAGGAAGTACTTCCAATTTCATAAGTATTATTCTCATGCAGAGGGAATAATTTCCATCTATCAACTGAAAGGAAAGGCATCCATGTGGTGGGATCAACTTGTGCAAGTACAACACCTCAGAGAGAAAAATGTGACATGGAAAGAATTCAAGAATTATTTTGAGGAGAAATACCTGATCAAGAGGTATTATGATAAAAAGATGAAAGAGTTATTTGAACTCAAGATGGGCATCATGACCATTGATAAGTATGAAAGGAAATTCTTGGAACTACTGAAGTATGTCTCCTTCATCAAAGATGAGACAGTTAAGATCTAGACATATCTGAGTGGACTACCATCCTTCATCAGTGACAAGATTCAGTATGATGATCATAAAGCTTTGGAAGAAACCATAAGAAGAGCTAAGTGTTTGTATGATCAGAAAAAAGGAAATCCTACCTTCCACAAGGCTTAGGAGCACAAGAGGAAGTTTAACAGAGATATGAGGAAGAAGGGGAGAAATCCTCCATTCTTCAGAAATAATCCTCAGGGACAACCATCATTTAGAGAGCCCGAGATGGATGAGGCAGGTGGGGAAAGGCCCAGGAAACCACCGATGAAATGTTGGGGTTTTAAAGGAGATCATAAGTATAGGGATTATCCTCAAAAATATGAAAAAGTGAGATTTTTCCACAATGTCCATCAAGAAGAAACAATGGAGGACATGGGCAGAAGTGTGCCAAGGATCTATGCATCCCTAGACAACAAGCAAGCAAAGTTTAAATCATATATGGTTGAAGTAGAAGGTATGATCAATAACCATGCCTTTACTATTTTAATTGATTCCAAGGCTAGTCATATCTATATATATCCTAAGGTAGTGGAAAGATTGCAATTTCCAAGATGCAATCATGAGAAATCTCGGTTGGTACAGCTGGCTATAGGAGCCAAGAGAAAGGTTTTTGAGTTGGTTAAGTTATGTCCATTGGGCATGAATGGGATGAATACCAAGGAAGATATGAACATCTTGCCTTTGGGTTCATATGAGTGTCTAATTGGTATGGATTGGTTGGATCAACACCATGTCATCTTAGATTTTCATAACAAGGCATTCACTTGCCTAGATGAGGAAGGAAACTCAAGAGTAATCCAAGGAATTCCTAGAGTGGTCACTATCCGATAAATATCAACAATGCAGTTGAAGAAGTGTTATAGGAAGGGTTATCAAGTGTTTGCAGCTCATATTGAGGACGAACCTAGGGATAGGGTGCCCGATCTAGAATATCAAGCAGTCATAAAAGAGTTTGAGGATGTGTTTAAGGAAATACCAGGACTAACCCCAAAGAGAGATATTGATTTCTCTATAAATTTGATGCCTGGAGAAGCTCCAGTGTCAAAGACTCCCTACATAATGAGTACTCTAGATCTGAAGGAGTTGCAAATGCATCTTGAAGAGCTCTTGAATAAGGGTTACATACACCCAAGTGTGTCACCTTGGGGTCCCCCAGTGTTATTTGTGAAGAAGAAAGATGGGACCTTTATATTGTGTATTGATTTCATATAGTTAAATAAAGTAACTGTGAAGAAAAAGTATCATTTTCCAAGTATTGATGATCTCTTCGACCAGT
This sequence comes from Picea sitchensis, assembly GCA_010110895.2. Classification (NCBI taxonomy): domain Eukaryota; kingdom Viridiplantae; phylum Streptophyta; class Pinopsida; order Pinales; family Pinaceae; genus Picea; species Picea sitchensis. The sequence goes on from SNQJ01S0019356.1 coordinate 62,119, forward strand.
TGAAGGATGCAAGGATATTTTTAAAGATTGATCTCAATTCAGGATACCATCGGGTAAGGATTAAAGATGAAGACATCAGAAAGACTGCCTTTAGAACAAGGTATGGTCACTATGAGTTTATAGGGGTGCCATTTGGGTTATCAAATGCACCCATTGTTTTCATGTGTTTGATGAATGGTGTTTTCCAAGAGTACTTAGACAAGTTTTTCATTGTCTTTTTGGATGACATCCTTGTATATTCCAATACAGAAGCAGAACATGAGCATTACTTGAGGATGGTGTTGCAAGTGTTAAGAGAACACCAGTTGTATGCCAAATTGAGCAACTACTCATTTTATCAGAACCAAATTCATTATTTTGGGCATATTATATCCAAAGAAGGGATAACAGTGGATCCTGAAAATATTGAGGCTATTAGAGGATGGCCAGCACCCAAGAATGTGACAAAAGTCATATCCTTCATAGGTCTATCTGGCTACTACATAAGATTCATTGCAGTGTTTTCAAGGATTGTTCACCCAATCACTTCCTTGAAAAGGAAAGAGGTGAAGTTTCAATGGACAGTAGAATGTGAAAAGAGCTTCCAGCAATTGAAGCACTTGTTAACCAGTGCTCTGATTCTGAGAATTGCAGATTCTAATGAGAACTTCATGGTTTGCACAGATGCATGCAAAGAGGTACTTGGAGGAGTCCTCATTCAGAATGGTTTGGTAGTGTGGTTTGAATCCAGAAAGTTGAAGGATCATGAAAGGCTCTATGTTACTCATGATTTGGAGTTGGCAGCCATAGTAAATTCCTTAAATAAGTGGAGGCACTATCTCATGGGAAATAAATTTTAACCAAGGACAGACCATAATGGTTTGAGGTATTTGTTTGATCAACCAACTTTAAATGCCAGTAAAAGAAGATGGTTGGAATTCCTTTGTGAGTATGACTTTGATATCAAGCACATCAAAGGAAGGGAGAACAAGGTGACGGATGCACTCAGCAGGAGATTGCATGAGTTACATGCTACATCCATTAGCATGTACCAAACAAATCTTAAAGGTAAAATTTCAGAAGCTGCAAAAGCAGATTTGTAGTACGTGGAGATGGTAACAAAATTGCAGCAAGGTAAAATGCAATAGATAGTCGAAGATTATAAATTGGTAGATGATGGAATTATCCTATACAGGAACATAATTTTTATACCCAATTCTCTGGAATTGAAAAGTATGGTCTTGAAGGAGATGCATAATGTGCCTTATGTTGGACACTCAGGATATCATAAAATAATGGAAGCAGTCAGGAGCCAATACTATTGGTCAGGTATGAAGAAATAAATTGTAGAGTACATTTCCATATGTATGGAGTGTTAAAGGGTCAAGGATGAGCATAAACACCCAGTTGGTTTGTTTCAGCCATTACCCATTCCTAGGTTGAAGTGGGAAGTGGTGACAATGGATTTCATCACCAAACTGCCAAGGATAAGCAATCATCATGATTCTATCATGGTAGTGGTGGACAAGCTTACCAAGCCTACCCATTTTATTCCATTGAAGACTACTCACAAATCAACCAATATTGTTATTATCTATATGAGGGAAGTGGTTTGATTGCATGGTATTCCCAAGACAATTGTGTCTGATAGAGACCCAAAATTCACTTCAAAATTTTGGAAGGGATTATTCAAGGGGTTCGGAACCAATCTGAACTTCAGAACAACCTATCATCCTGAGTCTGATGGGCAGACAGAGAGGGTAAACCAAGTAATAGAAGATATGTTAAGAATGTATGTGATGGACAAAACATCAAAGTGGGAAGACTATCTACAATTGGTATAGTTTTCTTACAACAATGGGTACGAAGCCTCTCTGAAGATGAGCCCATTTGAAGCACTTTATGGCAGAAAGTGAAACACTCATGTAAGTTGGTACAATCTGTTAGGTAGCTAGAGAGGTAGTGAGGGGGACTAGAGGGCCCATAATGATAATAGTGGAGACCATTCAACGTAAGGTGGACTAAGTCCACTATATTATTAAATAAGTCTCACTATGGTAGTTAGATATAATAAATGGGTAGTTAGATATAATAAAT